>JASVER010000168.1:897346-1135356 GCA_030449065.1 Oceanodroma leucorhoa
ATTGGATATTAGGAAAAATTTCTTCACTGAAAGGGTAGTCGGGCATTGGAACAGGCTGCCCAGAGAGGTGGTGGAGTCACCATCCCTGGAGGTATTCAAAAAACGTGTGGATGAGGTGCTTCAGGACATGGTYTAGTGRGCATTTGTACTGGGTTGATGGTTGGACTCGATGATCTTAGAGGTCTTTTCCAACCTTAATGATTCTATGATTCTATGATTCTATGATCATCTGGCAAAGATGTTCCCATCTCCAATTTCCTCCGTAGGTCTATTTATGCACACTGAAATGTTTATGTCCATGCAAGATGCAGGTTTGAAAGTATCATCTCTGGCATGTTGCCTGCATAACTTATAATCAGCGATAGGCATCTGATTTGGCAAATCTTACTATGGGGTGTAGCCCATCTAGGCTATAGCTTTGCCTTAGCAATGCCCAGCTGACAGCAACAGATGCCGGCAGACACAGTTCTGATCTCCATGGAGCAGCAACGCAACCTGCAAACACCCCTGGGTGCACGTGGATGCCCTGCAGCCAGGCCTGAGTGGGCGAAGCTCCCCTGCCCCCCAGTAAATCCACAACCGGCACAATTCAGGAGCAAGCTTTTCTGAGTCCATATGCTGCAGTCTCCCTCGGCAACACTTTCCTTGAACAATCACTTGAACACATGCTCAGCATGATTAGTGGATGCGCTTGTCTCATGTACGGTCTCACAGGGGGTCTGTGGCAAACCTCAGAGTTGAACCCAGGTGTCTAGGATGGACCCAAATTCAGGGCTCTAGCTGGGTGGTGCATCACTTAAGCAGGCCAAGGTGACAGCTAGCAGCAGAGCTTAGGAGTTGCTGCTTTGCAGCTCTCCAGCTCTTCCTCCAGCTTCCTTTCTCCACGCACACACACACAGCCTCTCACTTCATGCCAAAACTCTGATAAAACTATTCCTGGCTGCCGAACAGGCAAATTTCATAGAGGTGGGGGAAGGAAAAAAAAAACACCCCTTATTTTTTTTCATGGCAAATGTTTGCTCAGCTCTTCTTCTGACTATGACTAAGAATATTTCATACTCAAATAATCCATCACACTTAATGCTGTTAACTTTTCAATACCAACTGTACAACCCACAGAGTATACAAAAACTCCTTCTGGGATTCTTTATCATCATAGCAACAACTACAGAAGATATTTGTCCTCCTGGTGAAAGGCATTTAAACCACGTGATCTAAAGCCCTTCCAGCTCTTTTCAGGCCATGAAAGATAAAACTGATTCACAAGGTGAGACAAATCTTCATTGTTTCTCCCTTTAAGTGTTTCTTCTTGGGAGTTTCTTTGTAGAAATAAGGTGGATGGGGGTATTAACCACTTCAGAGAGGTGACAGGTATAAAGGGTAGCCTTCAGGGTGACCCTTCAGCTAATGTCCTTCTGAAACCATCGTGCTCTGGAGTTTGTTCATTGCTGCAGTGTCCTACAGCCCCATGCCCTGAGCTGGGGGTAGCCATTGCCTCTGGAGCTGTGCTTGGCACTGAGAGGCTGCTCTGGGCACTGGGCTGTGCTAACTGCTCGGCTGCTGCTGCATGCTTTGCCCTGCAGAGATGCTCGCAGCGCTTTCCTCCAGCTGCTCAGGGAAGCGGGGAAGAGAGGAAGGCTGCCGCTGGGCATGCGGTGGCTGGAGAAACTGCTGCTGGTGGCTACCTGTTGTTCTTCCCAAGCCCTCTGATCTGCTGCTGTAACTATGTGCTTGCTCATTGCCTAACCTGCTCCTGGGCTGGAGAAACAAATCGTGGGTTACAGGAATTATTTGGCTATGCTGGTTTATTTTAGCAGAGCTGTGCTAGTGAGTGCCAATGATGCTGCTCTGCTGGCAGATCTGGAGTGTAGTGATTTTTTAGTCTCCCCAAGCTGTACCCAGAAAAGTGTGCCCAAGTGCAGTCTTTGGGTGCCTACAGGGGAACCTGTGGTTTCACTCCATTCCTAGGGCACGCAGATTTGCGTGGGTGAGGCTGRGACTGCTACACGTGAGTGCCCAGGCCTTGCTGTGAGTTACAAAACTTGAGAAACAAGGGGAGTGTCTAGGTAGTTAGCAGGTGGACACACCGTGCCTTGCCTGTGCTGGTAACAAAAGCTGAGCTTACCCAGTTTAAAGACTTAAAGAGGGAAAATGTTAAGCTGAAAGGAGTTTCAGGATTTTCTTAAGTGCAAATACTCCTGGGATATGCAGCTGATGTATGGCTCATCTCTGCCAACTGCAGCGATTCATCCAACAGATCCTACATGCAGGAAACTGGACATTTCTCGAATACCAAAAACCTGCTGTGCCTTTACTACAAATCTGAGTGCAAATCCTGAATCCATAGCCTTACATCAAAAAAAGGCATTTCACTAGCACTATCTCTCCCAAGTACTGACTTCTAGATTGACCTTAAATAGAATTAAATAAATATTTGGGATTAAAACAGTCCTGGGGTAGGCTGGCTGCTTGACAGAGCAAGCAGGAGCCCAGCTCTTGTCTTGCTCCAATCTCTACTGCCATGGGCCACCACTGCCATTTTCCTTCTGAATGGAGCCCAGCAAGGCAGCGCTGTTTCCCTCACAGCAGAGGCAGGGGCAAGCCTGTGAGTGTGGGACCAAACTGCACAGGGAGCTGGTCCCTCATCCAGGCACTGCCTCGCTGCTATAAGGTCACTCTGACATCTACAGGAAGCTCTCGGCTGCTTTAAATGCTGCTCTCCTGAGCAGAGAGGATTGTGATCAGACCTGTGAGACTTGCCCAGGAAGGAGTCACACCAAGCTGACTCTCGTATCTTTTAAGAACATTATGCTCCCTGTTTTAAAAGTGTCCTGCAACTCCCATATATAAATCTGTCTGTGATGCCCATGGGTACAGTTTATCCATAGGCTCCAGTCCAATTCTTGCTGTGAGAAGTCTCTTCAGGCCTGACTTACCAGCAGATACTCAGCTGAAGGTGAGGTGGGTCACTCTGGCCATCGAGGCTGTGTGGGCTCCAGTCAGACCCTGAAGGGAATTAAGTTTTGGCTGGGTCCTGCGTGGTGGCTCAGCACAAGGGAGAAGATGCAGGGAGCAACTCCTTTAATCATATTCTGAATCTATACGGACTCCTTTAATTTTCTAGAAATCATGCTCACTTGGCATAACCAAACCTGCAAGATCTTCTCCTTGAGTCACTGAATGGCTAGAGTTAACCTGAGCTTTCAAATTGCAGGTTGTGTGTTTATTGCAAGCACTGGGAGCAGCAGGACTTAAACTATCCAAATTGTTAAATGCGAACTGTTAGGTAAATGGGATGAATAACGCTGTAGGCCACCCAGGTGAGTGTAGTTTTAGGGCACTGACAATAAAACTGTTGCAAGTTTAAAATGTTCTCTTGGTCTTAGAATAACAAGGGAGATGTACTTCGGTAGCCCTTTCTGTAGAAGGTGTGTTAAGGTCTGGCTCTTTACCTCAGTAAAGGTAAAGGCCTAAGTAAAGACATTTTCAGGATCCTGTTGTGTTAAACATTTTTCTCATCCTGCATAAAAGATTACCCTTTTCACTCTCTTGCTTCCTCAGAGTGAGTATAAAAGCTGCCGGCTCAGGTGCCCGCTGCAGGGGAGGGGGAAAGAGTCACGGAACAGGAACCAGAACAGCTGATACAAATTACCTTTCAAATTGGAGCAAATGCTCCCAGAAATGTCACCTATTAAAATATCAACTAATAAGTTCCTGCTGCAGCCCAAATAGCTCAACTGAAAAAAAATAAAATGCTGGTAGTCTTCAGGCCCAGGCTTTTTGTGAGCATTGCAATCTGAGGTTTGTCAGTTTTGTACTTAGCACAATTGAGGACGCTCTGGGTAATATTTATTACAAAAACCTGCCGGATCCTTTTGAAAACCTGGACCTTTAAGAGCTGAGAACAGGCATATGACTCCTTCCCCTTTCCAAATCAAAGATAAGAAGAACTGTAGCAGATAGCCAGAGACTGGGGATGGGGGGGTGCTCTGCTGATTCTTCACCTGCTGATTTGGTATACGTTAATTTGAAAAATGCAGTAAGCCTCCCAATGCACTCGAGCCTGAAAGAGCAGTATGGTTTTGATGAGGTCACCCTTAACACTGTGTATGTTATGCTTACAGCTTCCAAGATGAACATCCCTTGGCTGCAAAAGCTCTAAAATAAGTACGGTTTGACTGCATCCTAATGGGTAGATTTCATTTTCTTTGAGTGACTCCTGATCACTTTTCAAAGTCATGTGTGTAATCACTGTGAAACCTACAATTTTCATAATTATAAATATTGGCTATTTTAAGGTTTATGGAATCTTCCTGTCACACATTTCTTGTTTTCCCAGTTAACTCCTGATGCTACCAGCTGTGAACTTGAAAGGTCTGTACCTTCCTGGTATGGGTAAGGATCTTACTGATAAAAAGGTATTTTAGCTATGGAAAAAGTCTATCGAAGAAGGATTAACTGGTAAAACAAACCTCTGTAATTAGTAGGTTCTTAGAGCTAATGATAGTGAGACCAAGCCCTAGATTGGAGGCTGTAGAGTCCAAAGGCCACTTGAGCCCACCTGGTTGACAGGATTATGTCTATTTGTGCAACTCCTGATTGTAGCTATAGTTGAGTCTCTTAAACTTCTGGTCATCTGCCTCCTGACTCAGGGCAGCTGCCACTGTGGCTAGTGCTGAATCAGATATGGCTGAATGAGGTCTATCTACAATAGCCTGGCATGAGCAAATCAGGTTTTCCTGGTCAAGCTCTCAAAGAGTCCTTGTAAATTAGTATAGTTAGCAGCAGGACCTACCCGTAAGATGCTAAAAAAAGTGTGATATGTTAATGCCAATCATATCATAACAGAAAGTAGCAAGTCTGGGTAGGCATGCAATGAAATGCAACATCTCTACACGAAGTGTTTGCAGTTTGGTTGGGGAGAGCACCCCAGCTGGGTTGTGATAGCAATCTGTATCACTCATCTGGTAAGTAAGATAATTTTCTGTCTGCCCATATCATAATTGGCATAGATCCCAGCAGTGGTGGGCTGGTGGCCTTTGGCTACTGATGGAGGAGGGCTTGCTGTTGGGGTTAAACTGTCACCCACGTAGCCTAGTTTAAAATTAGTAAGGATGTTTCTGCATGGGTGGCAGTTGCACCTGTATGTTGCAGTGCAGATGTGTCTGTAATCAGGAAAGGGTTGGAGGGAGACGTGTTTTTTATCCTGTGGAGTAGGAGGGTAAGATGAATGGTCGTTTGAACACAGTTACAGCTTTCTGTGTGGGTGAATTGCTGATGATGTTTATTGTAAGACATTCCACCTGGGGGAGGAATAGGACAGCAGAGACTCTTCTGTCTCCCTCCAAGCACCATGCAAGGGAAACATTGCCAGCAGATAAATGCTTCTGTACCTCTGGCTTGCTACCCTCTCTGACATGTGTTCTGTATAGGAGCAGCATTGATGCAGACTTTTACAGAGCCACCCAGAATTCCTTCTGCCTCTGCACCCCACGTGCCATATGAACCTAGAGCCGTATTTCAGGTGAATTACAAACAGGGTTAATGCAAGTGGCTCTGGTCTTGTCTGACGCCAGACCCCCCAAGTCATCTAAACAAGATGAGCTAAGACATAAACCTACCTATGCCATGAAAAAATTGTGCTATCTACTCAGCACCGTATGCAGAACACACACTTTGATGCTTTGTTGTTTGTGCTTTAATGGCCTGATGAAATAGAGTTTTCCCTGCATGACAGTGACCACTTGCCTTACTGATGTGGTACGGACAACAGGTAGCCCCTGGCACTCCATTGCTCTCTCCAAAGCTTTTATTCTAGCTTTCTGACAAGCTGTTGCACCAGTAGTTGACTTTGCTGGGGTGCTTCCTGGGACCATCACCAAACTAACTCAGCTTCAATGTCTGAATTGGGTTATTCTCAAGCTACCACTCAAGGAGGGCTTGGTTGCCCTGGGGCCAATCTGCCAGTCCTGTAAGGGTGCCTTGATTATCTTAGAGTGGCACATCTTGGAGGGCAGCATGCAGCAGTAGGGGACATCCCATGSCATCCCAGGGATGAGAACAGGGTTTGTACTCCTGGCCAGGGAAGAGAATTTTGACTTGTCATCTGGGGAGTAATTGTTTGCCACCACTTTTCCCTCCAGATCCTCTCCAATGCAGGAACAAATAATTTGTTCTCCTTCTCTGTAGTGATGTTTCTGCCAGGGGCAGCATAAAAGGGAAATAACAAGGTATATGAAGCCAAGAGGCAACAGAGTGTCTGTGCTGTGCCAGACGAACCAACCCAGTACAATATATTAGGGGAGGGCTAGAGCCAAGAGCTCCAATTCACAGTGGCTGTGATGCACTGTGCCTCCAAAGGCTTGTACAAAGCCCTCCCTTCCTCGGATCAGCCCTCTGCTGTGAACAGTGCCAAACTTGCAAGGCTCTCAATATTCCCTGTGCACATTTCTTGGGGAGCATAGCTCTTGCTGTGAACATTAAGCCTCAAAGTAGGCTGAATGCAGGATGGAGAACAAGGTCATGGCCCTTCTGCTCCCCCTCCCCTGACATTCTTGGTTGACTGAAACAGTAGAGCTAGATGCTAATAAATCATCAATCAGCCATGCCCTTCTGAATAATCTTCTGTTCCCCTAAATTATCTCTTCATCTAATATCGGTGATTTCATATAATTAATGCTGAAGAAGGGAAAGCTTGGGTTTCATGGCCTATAGGAACACAGGCTCTTGCTATGCAAGTTTCCCCTGTGTCTGAAAGAACTCTGCCTTAAGTAATCGTTGCCCTGATTTTAGGATTACTGCTGGAATAAGTTAAAGCAGACAAACCGAGTTGCCTGATGCATGGCAGAGGGGGCTGGAGCCATGAGGTCTTTGCTTTCATCTCACTGCGCTGATAACGTCTTTCACAGGCAAACTGTGTGCTAATCCCAGAACGGCTGGAAATCTCGCTGGGAAGGACAGTGCCTGCCGTTCCTGTATAATGGAGATGGAGTGTTTAGACACACGCAGGCTTACATAATCTTCCTGATTAAGTGACTTCCTCTTTGATAATGTATAAATCAGATGTACCTTAAACTGCCGTCCTGTTTTCCTGAAAGCCTGGGCAAAGCTGTGCAAGCTGGGAGTAATGATCCCTTGATAAATGAGGGAACATAACTTCCCAGGCAGGGAGGAAATGGTGCAGGTGACATTCTCATGAAAGGCGCAGAGAAAGCCTTTGCAAAGGCTTAACCGATATCCCTGATACTGGTGTTGGTTATGGTGCAGTCTTCAGGTGGAAGAAGAGGATGTTTTGAAGGGGATGATTTCTTCCCTGCTGACTTGGAGGGGAGGAGAATATGTGTGTCTATGGAGTGGGAAGCAGCTGTACTTGCTGAGCCATGGCATGGTGACAATCTCTCTGGCCCCTTCAGTAAATATCTTCTGGTTTCCATCAAAATGCTTGTTACTCTAAAAGGATGGATTTGAAATCTCTCGGTGGATGTGTTTAGGGAAACATTAACTGGTGTGATGAACATCTGGCCAAATGACACATAGGCAGAGATGCTACAGTTTCCTACACAATATCTGTGCAGAAGTGGTCATACTTTATCTGAAGGGAGTTGTGTTCAAGAGCCAGTAATGAGTCCATAGATCTCATGAGTTTCACTTGTAAAATGTGTTACCAGAGGTTATAAAAAGGCTGCAAATTGAAGCCATGCTGCTGCATTTGTTGAGCTTCTTTGGGAAAAGGGCAGCTGTCACCAGCTTCCTGAACTCATCTCCAGTATGGAAACAGCGGCTGTTGGCAAAGCCTGTGGCTTTTCTCTCTCTTCTGTCTCCCCTGTTTTGCCTCTGCCTGTGGGGTTAACTCCCAGTGAGAAAGGTGAAGGGATCTTTTGACCTGGGTTTTCTCTGTCTTATTTTGGAAGGCTCATTGCATCTGTTTCAGATCTTGCTCAGACATAAACTGTTTGTTTATCTCTTCACAGATATAAAACACGAGGCTTTATGGATGTAGAATCAGTTCTTTACAACTCCTTAGGTAGAAGGTTTAATCCTCTCTTAAGGGTGAGGAAAGGCACACAGATAGAGCTTCAATGACTGACTGGAGGCCTAATTATGGGTAGGCAGTAAGCTTGAGATTAAAAATAAGGTTTGAATTCAGCCCCTTAATGAACGCTCCTAGATCTCGCTACCTCATTTTATGCAGATGTACAAGCAGCATATGTTTTACACACAGACTCATCACATTGACTCATCGGAAGGAACAGAAAAGGGAGTGTTTCTGTATTACCCACTATCTGCCTTTTGCGATGCACTTTCTCTGTCTCTGTACCTTAAACGCCCTCCTTGCTGTAGTCTCGAAGTGTGCGTGCATTTGTGAAGTACAGGCTTCCTTGCCAGATGAAAGTCTATGCAATCGCACTTCAAAGGAAGGGGTAAAGGTGGGTGGGGAAGGAGGGGATTTTGGCAAGATGGAGCCGATTGTGGAATCTGCCCCCTTGCCCTAGGAATGGCGCAGATGGGGAGCACTGTCTGCCAGTGCCTGGACTGCATGTTCTGGGGGGAGAAGGAAGCCTATAAATTAGTCTCTCTTTTTCTTTTTCTCTCTATTTTAACATTTATTTATTTGTTCTTTCCTCTCTTCCCCCTCGTCCCTCCCTGCCATCAGCTGCAAAATTAATGGCATCATGTCAAAATCTGTTAATGCATCTGCTGTGCAGGTTCAGGTTATCAAAAGTATTAGCTAAGCTAGTCTGCAAACACCTGGGAAACATCTGTCTGCCATCACACAAAAGACTCTGGGTGGCAGGGAAAGTTAATAAATCTAATTGGTTATGAAGCAGTATTAGGCATTGAATAATACCACCTTGGAATTCTTCCAGTGTCCCCAAAGCTGTTGCACGGACTCTCTTTGTGCATGGACCATGACCGTAAGGGAGCCGAGGAAAGGCTTGCTTTGGATTTGCCAAGTCCCAGATATCGATGGTTGATGGCATTAGTATGAAGTTCTTGCTCTGTTATTGCACCCTCTTCTCTCTAATGACTCCAGTGGTGATGGCAATGAGTGACTTTCCCCAGCCCATGGATGATTTGAAATTGATAGTGGGCATGCTTTTTGTTTCTCCCAGTAAGAGTATATACTGCCTTTGAGACTTTTGCTATCAGTGGTAGAACCCTTGTTGTTTCTCTTGGTAGCAGATGCTAACTGTGTCTCCAGTGGAAACCCTTTCCTCCCTCCTCCCCTAAGAAATAAACTATAATTATCCAGGCTGAACGTAGGAGAAGGATTCATGAGGTAGAAACCAAAGATGGAGGTGTTTTTAGCAAATCAATAGATTTCTGAAGAGTTGAGTAGCACAATGAGAGCTGTTGAAGGACTGGCAGAGAGGATCAACAGCATGAATCCATCCAGCATGAGGCACAGCCACTTACATTGACTCAGACTCCTGGCTGCTGCTAGAAAATCTGAACAGGAGGAGTTAAAAAGCCATCCCAAAGCTGTCTCCCCTGTGGAGAGACAGATGTGGTGGCTTAAAATCTGCTCTCCACTAGACTGCACTGTAGACCAGGTGAACCGTGTCTGCCTCAGGGAAAAGGGGAATGTAAGCAGCACAAGGAAGAACAACTCCCAGAGAAATTGTGAAACAGCAGTCAGGACGAATAAGCTGTCCTGTGCTGCTGAACAGGGGATCCTACTGCTTTAACTCATCTGCTGCTTCTGGATCACCTGGTTGAGCTCACTTTCCCAATCTGCAGCAAGTTGGGACTTCCTTGCTAGGTCCTCCTACCTGTTCTGGGTGGTTGGGTCACAGGTTAGTGGCTGGTACCTCTTTGTGGTCCCAAGCATCTTGTCTCAGTCTAATGATCTAAGGGGAGATGCTGAAGAATCTTTACTTTCTCCATAGACTGGAGAGAGATGTCAACACTTGCATCCCTGGCTTTGGCTCTCCACCAAGCCTGGTAGCAGAGGGACTGACCCCAGCAGGCTCAGTCCCATACCTGGCTGCCCTGACAATGATGCACAAGGAGGCAGTGTTGGCTGATGCCTGGTGTACTGCTGCCAAGGGATCCCATGGGTTACTACTATGCACGGGTTACCGTGATGAGGTGCCTGAGGATCTAGTTGACCTCATTGGACATCCAGTTCCAGGAAAGATGTGCTTTTCTCTCTCCCTCTTGTAGGATGAGTGCTGCTGACAGAAGATTCCACAGGCCCTCCTATGCCTGACAGTGTTTCAAAAGACAGAAATGGGGCAAGTGGGAAGGTCACAGGCCTTGGATCTGAGTGGGAAGAGGAGGAAGATCCCCACGGTGCCTGTTGAGACAGCTCCAGTGAGTAGGAAGCTGATCTTGACTGCGAAGACTCCACTGAGGAGATTCCTGCTGTGACATTCCCTGCTTTTGTGGGTAAGCTAAAAACACTGCCCCTGGATCCAGACTGGTTTTAAGGCTTGCTGTGATCATCCCTTCGGTGGCTGTAGCATCAACATCCCTGTGTGCTAGGCCATTCCCCACTGGAGGGGCGCTTAGTCCTCAGGAAACAGCACTTTATGGTCTGCTCCACAGTCAAGACTTGCTTGCTTCTACTCTTGCCAAAGCTTATCAGTGCCCTGCAACCGTAACTGCTCCTCCCCTTCCCCTCAGCGCTGGCTTGCACGCTGGGGATGTCTCTGTACCACCTGGCAGCCCCTCCTGCGGTCCCAGTGCTCCCAGTCTCTTTGTCAGGCTGGGCACGTTGGGCTCTGCTCCCCCGGGTAGTTTTGTTCCTTGCCCACCTGAGTGCTGATGCTATGGTAAAAATAACTCTGCACGGAAATGAGAGCACTGATTGGGATTTAAATAAAATTTACATAAAACTCTGCCTTGAGTACTAATTAATTATGTGTTAAAAGCCCCTGAAAAAGCAGGAGGGGGGGCTTGTCTGCCATGCCAAATGGGAGAAGCTATTAGGAGGGCGAGGTGAAGACTTTCAGGGGCCTAACCAAAGCACTGCGCTCCAGCCGGCTGGCGTGGTGGGAGATTTGCTGCTGGCAGGCAGGAGAGAGGCTCCCTTTTGCTGCGATGGGGCGGTGCTTCCAGCCTCACTCGGTGTTGTCTGTAGGCCTCCTTCTTGCCCGGGTAGTGCTCAGCTCTGTGCAGGAGAAGAGGCACTTCGCTCCTGATCTTGTCTGCTACCCGGGGCAGTAGAAGGCAAATGCAACATCAAGAGGGAGGAGGGGCTGTGTTAATACTCGCATGTGCTCCGTGGTAGCCCCTCAAGGCAACTTTTCCCCATCTATGACAAATATTACAAGGGACAGCCCTATGGCTTGTGGTGACTTGCTGGTTAATTAAGCAATGAGATGTACCAGTCTGGGTGACACCACCAATTAACTTGTTCCTCATACTGTCTATCTAATTTAATCTATCTGGGATTTTATAGAGTGCTCATGGCCATGGAGAGGCTCAGAGTAGGGAGGCCTTTAAATTTTACCAGAGTTTTTATAGTGCTGTCTGAATCCCATGGCCACGGTTAGAAAATGGGTCACGTAAATGAACAAGAAAGGACATTCAGTTGCTTGAGCCATTTCAAATGGGATTGAACCAGCTTTCTGTGTCAGAGGAAACATTTGGCTTTCTCTGAAAATGGACTGGACTTCTCACACCTCAGCAGGTCCTCAGTGAATTTCAATGGGCTGGGTTATGAAGTTTCTCCACTCAGTAGCTCCTTGCTGCACACTGCGAGAAGTCCTGCTGCATGCTTAGAGATAGGGCCTGGCAGGATATTGCTAACAGTTGGTGAGAGCCTCCCATTTGGGGATAGCTGGAAGAATTCAAACAGACTGTTTTTCCTGCTTTCAGGATCTTCCAATTTGGAGGATCACAGTGCGGTTTTGATCTCAATGGGTGTCCTGATGGAGGCTGCCTGCCAGGTCGGGCTTGTAGTCTGTCTGGCTCCCGGCCGCTCTGGGAAATGTCCCCGTCTCCTCTGCGGCCCACCTGAGCATCAAATCATCTTTCACTTGCACAGAGGCAGGCTTCCTTGGTCTATTGGCAGCACAGCGGTTGGCCTGCCCAAAGCTAGGAAGACATATCCTCCTGTGAAAATTGAGGGTTTGTTCCAAAGTGGGACACACACACCCCAACATAATTACAAATATTGAAATCCTCGCCAGAATGGAGTTTCCTTTCCTTGCCCAGCTGTACTCCCAAAGAGTGCAACAGGCAGCTGTGCAAATCTGAAGGCAATACTTCATGTGAGTCAAAAATATCTCCCTGCTCAGCTTTGATGTCCAATCTCTTTTGGCTTTTTTTATTCTTTACATTTTTCAGAGAGGTCTGGAGTTCACAAAATCCACAGGCAGTGGAGAATCCCCTTGTTGTGCCATTAATTTTTCTCCACAGCTAGTCATTAACTACATGGGAGCTGCAATAAGCCTTGATTTATCCCAGCCTTGGCATACACTACACTTACCTTGAGATGACAACAAATCCCCAAATCGGAGTACTTTCTCATCTCCCACATTTCCCACTTCATCCCCCAAAACCAACAATTTAGACTCTGCAAATATTTTGCTCAAAATCTCTTTCTCAACATTTCTCCCTGTATACATCTGTGCTCCCAAATATTTTGAAAATGCCAGTGTCCCTGGCACTGAGCTGTACCTTTGTGACTTGTTTTTGTGTATGTAGCTGAGGCAGATCTGCCCTGATCAATGCATGGATGTGGAGCTTTCAAGGAAAATAAAGTGGGTAGCCACCCTACAGCGGGTATGTAGTGGATCACCTGTGCTTGGGCCACTCTGGAAAAGACGTGAACAGAGATCCCTGTGTTTTTTCCAGTGCTACAGAGGTTAATTCTAGTTCCTCTACCAAATTCCAGGTGAGGTTGTTACATTCTGCTTATCTAATCTTTTCTTTGCAATAGCACTTGGTTATTGTTATGTTGTTTGGGATTTTTACCAGAATGGTAATGGTCAAGGGCATGGGGAGCAAAGTCTAACAATCCAGATTAGAGTCCTGCAGTGCTGGGTGCTGTTCAAAGATGGGAGAAACCAGATGGAGGCAAATGTGTTGTTCTCTTCCCCTGCCCCAATTCTTACCCTATTTCGATGCCCATATTTGACATATTTAAATTGCAACTTCAGGCTGAGTGAGAGCACAGTTAGCATAGCAGGCTACATATACTTTTGAAAAATATAATTCTTTCTGGAATCTCAGGTGCGCTTGGCTTTCATTTTCAGGTTACTTATTGTACCCTCCGTGTGAAGTGTAAAAGTGGAGCTGCTCTGTTCTGGATGGATATTGAGGAGCCCACAGTGTCAGTTGTTGCAGGAAGAAATTGTTCCCTTTCCAGTGTCCAAGATCTCTTTGTCCTACAATGCACAACACACTGCCAGCCTGTGTAGTGCTGCTGCCATCCTGCCGGTCACTGCTGCAGGGCTGGAGACATCATTTGCAACATGCTTTTGGGATGAATTTGTGTGGACTCCAGAGCTGTGGATGCCACAAAAGTAACATCTCTCTGCAACTGGACAACATGTGTTCTGTAACCAAGGTGGGGATGACTGAAAGCAGCTGCATCTGCATGCAATATGCTGATTTTAAAGTGTTTGAAAACATGTCTAGCCGTCTGGGTCTTTGGCAAGGTATCCAGACCAGCTCCAGTGCTCAGTTTGTCTCTGATTTCTAACACTACCTTCACCACAGAAGTGTTTGAACCCCACTCAGCAGTATATTATGTTAGAAGCTTGATAAGCATATATGTAACTAAATAGGTGGATTTCTGAAGAGAGGAAATAACTTTGAAATATGAGTACTTAACTATCCATTGCATTGGCTTATCAAATGGGTTTGGAAGGAAACTCAATCTCTGTTTGTTTCCATTATATTTATCTTGTGTCAGGCTTATAGTTCAATGTTTCTGCAATTGTCAGGACTTAGAAAGGCTTTACTCCCTCCTGTCTTCTGAGTTTTGTTTCTTTTCCACCTTTCTCTACATCACTGGAGACAGTCATTGCTTGTAAATCCGAGCTCTTTTATTCATGTATGTTCCACTACATGTCTTCCAGGTAAATAGGTATTTTAAGTAAGGTCTTTTAAACGTTTCTTAGGAATTACTATTGCAAAGAAAGAAAGAAAGAACTTTCCCATACATGTGATAAATTCAGAGCCCAGTATTACAAGGTTCTTCCAGAACTGAAAACAGTTACGGTGTTTTGGGCGCAAAACCATAGATTCAGGTTGGAAGAAATTCAGGAGGTCATTTAGACCTTGCTCAAAACAGGGTCAGTGATCTGACTTACCCCACCTCGCTGTCTTACACATACTGTAACCTTAGCTCTGACTGTAGCTGTCAAGCACTGAAGGAAAAAAAAACACTGCAAACCCCACAACATTATATGTCATTTTGAAGCACAGCTGCAAACACTACCTTTTTTCTCTCCTACAATATAAGCAATCTCTTCTGCTAACGGCGAACAGCAACATCCCCATCTGATAGCACAATTCCTTAGAAATCTGTTGCACGTGACTGCCACTGTTTTCAGTCCAGACCTGCTTCTGTATTTTGAGTTGTTAGGAAATGCTGGGGGCTGAGCGCAGTGAGCTCTGTGTTCGGGGAGAGGGGCTGCATGCAGCACATGGCAGCTCTGGGTGAGGCGGTACAGACATCGACGTGAGACTGTACTTARGATTTCAGGACCCAAATCCAACACAAGTAAATTTGGCTCAGATGTCCTGATATTTTAGGCACCTTCTCTAAGTTGTGGCAGAATAAAATCATCTTTCTTGAAGTGAGTGGTCTCACCTCTGCACTGCCATGGCTGTGCCAAGGGAGACCCTGGAAGGCAGCTCCAGCTATTAGATGGGGTCTAGGGCTAGAAAGAAGCTGTGGTGATCTCAGTCCTGCTCTTGGCTTCTTGTGTGTGCAGGGTAATCCCTGCAGTCCTTGGGAGAAGATTTACAACAGTATGTAGGTGCCTGACAGGGGTCATACTGGGATCTTCAGAAACGCTCAGGCACCCATCAGTAAATCTGCACCTCATTCCGGATCCTTAATTTATCTGCAAGGAGGTAATCCATGGGTAGGAGAAGCTGGTGGATGCCTGGGGAACGGGGCTCTGATTGAGCCCGGGGGACCTGAATGGCAAATGGCAGAAATGATGCAGCGCTGGAAACTGAACTCACCAGAAACCTTTCCCACCCTCACTAGAGAGCTGTCTCCCTCTGCCAGGGCTCAGCCCAGCTTTCCAACCAGGTAACCATCTTCAACCAGACATCGTTAAAAAAAAAAGAAAAAAATCAACCTGTCATTTTTTTTTTTACTTGCACAAATGTGGATTTCCACCCCCCCCCCCCCCCCCCCTCCTAATTACCCCAGCCTATAGTCCAGATTTGACAGTGGTCAGCCAAGGGACAGCTTTTCTACACACCCACATGTCTCTTGGTGACTGAAGTCCTGTTGAGGAACTCTCTGTACCAGGTTACTATGCAGTCAGAATATGCTTCTTACACAAGAATCACCAATGAGTGAAATAGCTTTTCTTCAGCTAAATATGCCATGCATTTAAAATGTCTGTCCTCTATGATAGGATCTTCCAGGCATAGTGATAGAAGGTGTGTGGGCTGGGACTATGCCTTAGCCAGAGATATTGTAGAGATCTAACAGAAAGATTGAGAGTGGAATGGATGGGCTTGAATGCCACCAGAGGACATGGCAGAAGGACAGGAATGACAGCTGTTGATGACACCTAGGCTAGAAGATTATCAAGATCACAGCACATTTTGCAGCTTCTCAGAACACCCAGATTGGGAATAAAGCAGAAGACAGACTGAAGCCATTATGAGGTAAGATAAAGGACAAGCCTAGAGCCATTAAAGACATCAAGGTAAGGAGACTAAAGAGAACGAGCAAATCAGCAGTGTTTCCCAATACTTCTGAGAGGTAGAACAGGGCAGAAAGACAAAAGATCACAGCCACTGTGGACCCTTAAAGTGATCAAAAGGCAGATCCAAAACCAGCCTGTGGTCGCTTGCCTAAGAGGAACTCTAGAGATGTGATGACTCATTAGCTCGTGTCCTTTATCCTCCTGCCCTTGCAAGGAGTCCTAGCTGGAGCATACAGGCACACACCTGTTGGTGCCTGAGAACATGTGGGCATGAAAGAATGAGTGTGAATGAAATCAGTGGTTTAGAATAAAATCATCTCCCCCCATAAGGTCTCTCATTGAACTCTGATACATTAGTTGAGATTTGTGCAATAGCAGAGCACTCCTGTTCCTAGCAAAGGAGTCAAAGTGTGATAAACCCTAGAAGATGATGTTCTGCATGAAGATCGTGGAATATTCGCACGCAGCCCTGTGAAGGTAGGTGTGTGCTCCAAGCCTGTGGTTAAATTAATTCTTAAAGCTCCTCAATTTGACGTTGCTTTTCTCTCCATACAGAATGTAACTGGAGGAGGGATAATTTTCTCTCCTCCTCTGCTTCTTTCTTTCTCTACCACCTGTTCACACATATGATGTCTTCTGTCACCAAAGACTATACATACTATGTTGAATGAACATGAATGGCTGTGGTGCTGAGGCAAAGGTGTGTTGGGAATATTAAAAAGGCAGGCTGTGAATGAGGAGAGAGAAACTCTACAGATTATGTATGTTCTTCCTTGTCTTCATTTCTCTGTAAACTCTGGCTCTAACTCATGTGTGAGCTGCAAGACAGCTGTCAGACTGAGCACTGCTTATTAAATACATCTAGTGAGGAGATGAGGATTGGGTTAGTGCAGTAAGGAGAAGCCAAATCCCTGTTGGCAGATGGCTCCTGGCTCCTGGCTGGACCCAGTGCTCACCTTCCCCGAGAAACTGGAAGTGACTGCAATTTTATTCCCCCCTCTGTCTCCTTGGATAACTTGAGTGTCTGAAGTCCCTACACACTTTCCCCACGCCCCATTTTCTCTCAGAGACTGGGGACACACTGAATGCAAAATGACTTCTTTATTCCTTCTGCTCAGCCACAGCCCTGCTGACTTCAAGCACAAGTCCTGCTGTGCAAGGCTAGTAGATAATGCGGGAGCAGTTTTGTGGCTGTATAAAGGAGTCAGTGCTTAGAGGGTGCCTGGATCCTGCCTGTCATGCTGCCTGCCCACTGCGTACGCTGAGGTGTGACTGGGTCAGAGAAGGGGGGTGGCTGGTGCTTGGGACTGGATGGCTGCAGGTTTTCATTTGTGTGATATGTCTCTGTACAGGCTGTGCTTGTGTGAAAACACACCAGCTGTGCATGATACAGGTGTGACATAAAATGTAATGACCCACTGAGTCAGAGCAGCCCAGCGCTCTGTGTCCTACAGTGCCAGTAGTCAGAAGAGCGTGGGAGCCTGGCCGCTCTCTGCAGTGCCTTCCCTGTGTACTCCACCAACATCCACAGGCCTGGGCCAGGGGTGCCAGTGGTACATCCCTGCCTGCCCACTTCAATAACAGGGCCCTCTTGTCCATGGATTTATCCAGCCCCTTATGACCCTGACGACACTGGCTGCCTCCACCACCTCCTGGGACAGCAAAGTCCAGGTGTTCCCAGTTACCCACTGTAAAGAAGTTATTTTCTTCTTTTATTCCTCATTCAACCAATTTCTTACGGGTATCAGGAAGCACCCTGATTCTAGCAGCATGGCATATGGTGAGCAGCAGTTCTGCTTTCACCTTATCCACTGCCTTGGTGAGTCTATAAAGCTCCCTAACATCCTCCTCTCCAAAGCGAAGACCCCAGCTGTTTCAGTTTCTCCTCCCAAGGTGGCTGCTCCATCACCTGGCCATTTTAGTTGCTCTTCTCTGTGCCTTCTTTGACTCCCCTATGACCTTCTGGAGAGCAGGGACTGGAACTGCGCATCGTTCCCCAGAGCTGAGTGCAACTGGGTTTTATATGGTGGCAAAATGATACAAAGGAAGAGGACTGTACAGTGGCATCCTGTTCCACTCAAGAGTCATCAACTTCGGCCAGCGCTGCCTTTGACCCCTCTTCCCATCCATTCCTAGTATTGGACAAAACTATTTTTACCAATCATTTTAGCTGTGATATTTCCCCAACCTTTTCTGTCCTTGTAAACACAACACTAAGCAGAGAAACTTTCACAGAGTGTGTGCAAAAGAGAGACCCTGACTTCTTGTTCTGCAAATGTGGGGACAGCTCAGCTCAAAGCTCAGGCTGCCTTCCAAGCAATGCAGTGAAGGAAGCCCCAGTAGGTACACCCTAAAGGGAAATGCAGCCACCTCTGGGTAGGAAGCTACTGCAGCAGAGCAGGTGGAAGAGTGTGATGACCAGGGAGGAGTGAACGTGAGGGCCACTGCAGATAGAAGCAGCTTGAGGGAATTTTGAGGCAGACTAACTGCCTGAGTTAGCAGTTGTGTAGCGGAGAACCTCTCCTAAACCAATCTTGCAGACTGCCCATCAGCCAGTATTTCTGATGACCTTGCTGAAAGGTCTGCTATGAGGCAGAGGAGCAAGAATGAAAGAAGAAGGAAGGGCTTCCCTGGTTCTTTTCCTGAGTGTGAAATGCTGAAGTTCTAGATAGCTTTGGATTTCAGTGGAGAACAACCAAGAGAGAAAGCAAAGAAATCACAGGCAGTTTCTGGGGAGAGAATAGCATAGCAGTGACTTGCAATATCTAAAACTGAAATGTCCCTGCACAAGGGACATGCTCGGTTTAAAGAAAGAATTGTAGCATTTAGGAACTGCATATATTCTCCAGCAATTGCTAACTGAACCATGGCAGGACTTCAGAGCATCACTTTCCACTCATAATATAGCTTCTAGCACAGTCAGTGCAGAATTTTGCCATTTCATTCATCATCTTTCAGGTGGGAAAATGGGAGAAAGGGGGCAGCCTGTGCCCTACTATTGCATGACTGTGGCTTTGGGAAACCTTCTTGGGTCCTGGTAGCATTACACGAGCCAGTTGGAGGCTCTGGGGGAAACCGCAGCAGGTGAGGGCACCACTAGCCAGGGCAGAGGTTCTCAGCTGGTTGAGCATAGCACAGGCGCTTCTGGGGGGACTGTGGCATGGCAGGACTGAGGCATCCTGTCCTCAGCTCCTGAGATATGGCTGGGGCAAATGCATGTTGTGTGGGAGGCCAGAATATCCCTCAGGACAGTGAAACAGCCTAGAAAACATACTTGCCCATTTTCATCCTGGTCCTTTTGCTGAACTCAGCTCCACAGCGGAGATGAGCAACTTGGGCCTGCCGAGTCTTAGTGTCATCAGCTAAAAAATGGGGCTCATATCAAGCTTAGCTACTTTCCAGTGAGCTGCAGCTAATTAGAGTTAGCGTTAGTTAATGTTTGCACAGCTCTGGGATGTGAAAATGGCAATATCATGCTAAGTATTACTCCTGTGCCTAGACACCATGATTCTTCATAACCAGAGCAGTCAATGAAAGTAGCTTAAAGTGGAGGGATGTAGCAATGAGGAAGGCGGAGGAGATATACAAACATAATACTGTATCCATGATGGCTTGCAGCTGCAGAGGGCAGGGAAAGCTCTGCTCTTGCTACTTAGGGAGCCAGAGAGAGAGGTCTTTGTTTGTGTAGGAGGGCAGACATTCCCCAACAACTTTGGGTTGCTGCTGCAGCAGTCCACTGGCTGAGGAAGGGAAGGGTCAGTTCCTGACTGGGATGGAGGGCTCTGCTCAAGTCTCACATGGCCCTCGCTCATATTATGTCAAGGATGCTGATTCTCTGTGAGGTCTACAGGAAAAAGCTGAGCAACACTTCCCAGAGAGTGAAGGCCAACCCTGCCTCATGTCTGTCAGCCAGCACCATCCTCAGTGGGGAGCAAGGAAGATCCTTCACCGGGGGCAGCACAGGGCAGGTTTCACCAACCATAGTGCAGGACAGCTCTGAGTGTAACACAGCCTGGTAGGTACACTGTCTCCAGCAGGAGATCCATTTCATCCATGCCAGCTGTGGGCAAGGAGCAGACACTCAGGGAGAACATAGGAGAAGCAGGGTGGAAATAGAGCTGTCTCTGTTCCCAGCAAGGCACCGTTCTGAAGGGGAAAGGAAAGTGGTGGGACTTGGTTGAAACCCAAAAGGGGGATTTAGAAGTGTGTGATGCCATTTCCCAAACCTGGATTTTGTCCAAGGCACTTGGATCAATACCCTATTTTCTGGCGATTGATCCGGAACTACTACCCATGTCAGGACCTTGGCTTGCAGCCTCTTTCAAGAGCTGTCCCCAGCCACAGAGGTCCGACCGCCCATAGGGTTGTGATCCACCAGAGAGGCAGAAGGAGGATTGCCATGCTCTGCATCACCAGTGCTGTTTCTTACAGCTCCCCGGTGTTAACCTGCATATTAACTGAGGACTTGGCTACAGCTCCTGGCCAGCTTCCATGTTCTGCAATTGCATTCTGCTGCCTTGAAATCCCCCTCCGCACACACATGACCCCATGGTTTCAGAGGGACACAGAAGCTGTCACTGCTTTCTGTCCAAAACTCCTGCACAGTAGTGGAGCTGGCTCATCCTTCTCAGGAACAGGCTCCATTTCAGTGCCACGAGACATGAATTATGTGTCTGGAAAGGTTATAAAAACTCCTTGGGACCCTTTGCAAGGAAGATGCAATCCTGAGATGAAAAGTGGTATTAAAATGTCACCCGGTTTGACTGCTGGCGCGATCAGGGCCTGTGGTTTTGACTAGGGAGAGGTATCCTCATGATCCTGTAAGGCAAAGATTGCTGACACTAAGCATATTCCATTTATGAAGTCATAAAGGTGACTGTACTAGGTAACTGATTTAGGATTTTGTTCCTCCTTCCTCCTCCTCTCCTTGTCCTGTGGTTTTTCTTCAGCCTCCTCCTCCTCCCCACACTCTCTCTTCTCCTCCCAGAGAAGCCGAGTATTTCCTGCCATCAGAATGATTATTCTCCCTTGTATTAGAATGAATGATTAGTCTTTGTCTAGTTGCCTCCATAATTAAGTGCCGCATGAAAGAATATTCTTGTAAGTAACCAAGGCGGTCGCTCCCTGTGGGGCTGTTGGGAGCGGGGTAAAGCTCTCCATCGGCTCACAGGCAGGGAGGTGGGTGTCCTGCATGGAGACACTTTCACACCCAGCCCCTGACACAGGTACCACATGCGCAAGCTGCCATGTTTGTAGCTGGGGCACGTACCTCCCCAAGACGGATGTGTGCACATGATGATCTCTTTGCATTCATTTGTGGGCTGCTACAGATATCCCAGCTGGTGTGTGTATACACAGGGGCACGACCTCCGCACCCCCTCAGGTACCTAGCCCTACACAGGCCTATACACTCCTGACCAAGGAGTGAGCCTCTGCGTACCTCCAGCTTGCCTTTCTCATTTTCCTGACTCAAAACCATCAGTCCAGTCCTTTCCTGTCTCAGTATACCCCCTGGATAACCCCCATATTAAGAGGAGGCTCTTTAGGGAGGGCTGGGGTGAGGGGAGAGGTGGTGAGTGGAGAAGGGATATTAGACAGCAATAAAGTGTAAAGAACACCCCACCCTTCCTATAAATATCCCAACAGCTCCCCTGCTTCCTAGCAGCACTAATGAGGCTCAACAGGAGTGATGGAGGGCGACAAAGGAATCACTGATGAACAATCAGAGATGGTACTCGGCTGCTAATGGGACTAATGAGCTGCTTTGCATAAGATGAGAAGGGGGGAGGAAGAGGAGCAGATGGGCTCTTGGAGGGAAGGCCAGTGGCAGCACCACGAGGAGTGCCCTGCAGCATGGCAGCACTTGCTGCTCTCTCTGCTCCTTCCCTGGCAGGAGGCACTGACCACAGGAGAGCCAGCACTGGGCAGCTCTGCCCCAGTGGCTCAGGCACAGCCTGCGTCGTGATGTGAACCACGGCTTATCACAACATGCCCCAGCCCACATGGCAGGTCTTGTATCGTCCTTGTGCACCAGAGAGGTTAATCCAATCATTTACTGAGGAAAGGGGCACACATCTTCTGTAACTTCGGTGGCCAAGTCATGGACATGTGGACCTCCAGAGGACAACTTACCCTACTCTTAGAGATATCCAAGTTAGAGCAGAGGTGTCAGATTCTGGAGTGCATTTACCATGGCAGGTTGGATTGATTCTCTACTTGTCTGTCTTCTGAGTGGGCACCAGGTGTGACCAGGCAGATACCCTGGAGGTTATTATCCTGCTTTGAAGGGCATGAGCAACTTGTTCCCTACCTCTTGCCAGTAGGAACTGGGGTCCAGCTGTAGGTGAGAAACTCAGGTTTCACAGGGAGTTGGCAGCTGTGATACGGTTGAGGAAGGAGTGTACAGGAGAAAGAGCAAGAGACAGAGGCGTATGCTGCAAAGGAGCCATGCTAGTCTGTGCCTCAGTCAGCCAGGTATAGGCAAGGGGAGAGTCTAACCCCAGCCCACACCTCTAAGGTTTGACAAAGATTTTGTGACTTAAAAAACAGGGTGGCCTGGTTTTGCACTCTGGCAATGCATGGCAGGTACATAAAGAGTATTTCCCAACTTGAGAATACGACACAAGCAAACCACATTTGGGTCACTTTTCCTTGGCACATTAGTACCACTTCTACTATGATTGCTAATGTGAGTTGAGAGAGACTATGGTGCCCTGTTTTGCTTCTTACACCTGACTGCTGATCCTTCCAGCACTGCTGGGTGAGAGCGGGAATACCATCTCTGTCACCCTATTTTAGTCCTCTATGCCTCTTCTGAGGCTGTGGGCAACCAAACAAGCTATGATCTCTATTGCAATCCAGACAAACGTCTGCTAATAGCTGGCCTGAGGTCCATTAATGCGTTTCCCTTTCACAGAAGCTCCCCGAACACCCAGAAGATGGTGATGACTGCAGCAAGAGCAGCAGGTTAGAAAGGCTGCAGCATTGCTCTCGTTTGAATTCAGAAGCAGATGCTATAAATTATCTTGCAAATGGAGCTGTAGGAATGATTTTCTGCCTTGCCTCCATAATTTGTTGGCACTTTATCTAGGTGCACAGCTGCGGGTGGGGTGTCCCCACAGGAGGGAGAAGGCACTGAGCTCTCTGCCCACTTATTAGCTTGTACTGGGAGAGATGATCATGGGCTGGGTGCAGGTCCTCTAGCAGAAAGGAGCTGATGAAAACCTTTTTTCCCCTAGGGCAGGCTGTGTGCAAGGCTGTACACTGACTCTCACTCCTGATATGGTCTCCAGGGTAGGGGGCATCTCTAGCACAAGAGGGACCTAGAGAACCATTTCTGTATTCATAGCAGCCTGTGGGCTACGAAAAGCCATGAAACATTCAGATGGCCCTTATGCTTCTCTAACTTTTGCAGGGAAAGAGGGTAATGGAAAGGGATGATTTAGTAGTGGGCAGATGAGAATGACAGTGCTATGTTGACTTGAAGCCAGCCAGTTGGGATGCCCTCGGTGTTGGGCCAGGAGAGACTCCATGCCCTGGGGGTGTTCACAGGGAAGCCAAGCTCCCACTCTTCTCAGGCTTTTTCCAGCTGCTGCTTCTCCCCCTCTAGAGTCCTGCATGTTGAACTCCAACATGTGAACAGCCTGAGCTGGGCCCAGCAGGATGTGATACCTAATATCTAAACATGGAGAGCTGAGGTGGGGCAGATCATTTATAGGATCTTTGTGTTGCTTGTGGGATATTCAGTCCTGTTGCATTTGTTAAGTCTGCATGCCCTGAGTCCTGCACACTGTGTCTTGCTGCAAGTGTCTGTGTCACTGCCCTACCTCCAAGGGCTACTGAAGATGCTTCTCCAGGATCACCTTCTGGCAGCTTTGCATAGTTGCAGAGGAGCCCTGCAGAAAAGCCCTGCAGGTTTTCTCTGACTCTGCATGGAGAATATTGCAAGGAAAAGAAATAAAAAAGACATGGTTGGCTCGAAATCCGCCACCCATCTTATCAAATGACCACCATGTTGTTCTGATGCCTGATCAGAGGAAGAAATCTACCTCCTTGGTAATGTGATGGGTAATGTGATATTATCCTTAATGACTGTAGTGATATGAGGCTAATGGAGGCCAGAGCCTTGTGCACAAGCACATGTAGATGTGTAGATTTTGTGTGTCCCGAGATTTTTCAAGAGAAATCCATGATAGGTGACTGGGGCAGATATGAAAACAGGATGGACAAGATGCCACATGAGTTCTGCTGTTATGGTTTGTCACTGCCATGCTGGTGGTGGTGGCAGGGGTGAGTGAGTGGCACTTGACTAGGTAGGACGAAAGAAGGGCTGGAGGCCAGCCTGTAGCACTAAGGGGGGAAAGCCTTGCAATGCAAAACTGCAGAGAGCGATAGATGTTATCTATGGCCATCGGCCTCTGCCCAGTCTGCCTTGTGTAACTGCTTTGCCAGCTTCAGGTTGTGATTGGCATTTACTGTCAGCTCCTTCCCCAGAGAAAGGAAAGGGTACTGCTGTGCGGGCCCTAACGCCTATGTACATTTTTCCGTTCAGGATCCAGAGGTGCTAAGATTGCTCATTTGGAGCACAGTTTTGTAACCTGTTTGCCTGCTGCTGATCCTGGCACCGGTACCTGAGAGCACATGTACTTGTTATCTCTAGCTGTTGGCACATTTTAGTCTCCACTTGCCTCCTCCCCACATTTCTTTTCCCAAAAGTTAGTCAGGCAGAGGCAAAAAGAGGAGGAAGGGCACCAGATAGACCTGCCCAATAGAAATTTTTCCCAGCATGTCCTTTCAGGGTCTGGCCCTTAAAATACAGGAGAGGCTGGTTGTTGCTGCCCTAAGTGACTATACTGCAGCTGATCAGTGTAGAGATATCTTCCTTCCAGCTGGTAAATGCTCTCGGGCTTCCTCTATGTTATATGCTATTATGGCTGAAGGATGCTGGGTTATTTTTTTTTGTTTAGTTGGTGCTGTTTCTAGTTTGGGAAGAAAATGTCTTTGCTGTAACTATGGTGGGCAGAGGAGTGTCTGTCATGTTCCCATGGCCATGGAGCTGTTGTGCTGCCTGTATTTATTCCATCTGTACGATTATGCTGGGTCTCAGCAGCTGAGCTGCATCTGCTCAATTCTTCAGCTGAACACCTGGAGATACTACTCTGGAGATATTTGTATCATTAGACATTTGGATGGAGGTCAGGAGCTGTAGGTTCAATCACTTCTATCACAAACTTCCAGTGCAACTTTAGACAAAGTGTTTTAACCTCTTACACTTCATCCCTGACTCCCATCTGCAAAATACAGATATCTAAATCTTTCTCTTACCCACTTGGATTTTAAGTTCTTTGGAGCAAAGGGGTTTTTTTACAACATGCCTAACAGTCTCTCTTTGAGCTTCTGAGCATCACCATACCATAGACAGATAGTTTCAGCTAGTATTAAAGCTGATAATTTTTAGTAAGTGATGATCTAATGATGCTCTTTGCAAGAGGATGAAAGCTATGCTTGGAGTCCTGTTCCAGTTCTTCTTATATCAGTATCTTCTGTATCTCTTAAGGTCCCTCTCCTATTTCATATTCCCTTTTTCTCTTGAGTTCTTTCATGTCATGCTGCTGTGGCAAAACAGCTGCCACAGAACACCTCAGCCTTGACATATATGTATGCAGGCAATGGGAGGTGACAGATGAGAGCAAAGTCCTCTTATCTTGGAAAAGAACTGCAACTTCATAATCCAAAATCTGCAGTCAAGAAGGATTTTAACTCTTAACTCTCTTTAGCTCTTTTAACTCTTCTGTTGACACCTCAGGCCGTATTCATACACCAAATAAATATGGTGGAAGGGCAAAAAAACACAATGCACCCAAACCTTCACAGACATTTGGCCTGCGGCAGTCACCTACACGTGCCCAGGAGCTCACTCTCTGTCATCTATGGAGACATTCATTTCCGGGGGCTATGTAACATCTGAGCACTTACATACATCAAGTGGAATATTTACAAATGCACCCAGATGAGGGAAAGGGTCTCAGTATTTATCTTTCACTTCACCAGCATCTCTAACAGAGAAAGTCCTCTTTCTCTGGTAGATTGCTCCAGCAGAAGCACCATAGGACCCGTTGCCATGGAAACAAAACCTTTTCCTTTTCATATTTCAATAATGCATTGAAGGTTTTCAGGGCCTTTTCCCCTTTTTCCTCTGCTTGGCCTTTCAGCATTTACTGTGCATCATATGCTGGAAGTGCAATGCTCTTATTCTTCAAAACCCAAACAAAAAACAACCCACAAAATTGTTCTTCCACCTAAACTCTCTCTCTCTCTGCCATTCTTCCCTCTTATTCCTTGTCTCTGTCGTTTGATGGCTTAGGCTTTCTATGGCAATCTAACTCAGAAACAGCAATTTGCTTTGTGTGATACAAAGTTCCTTTGCCTGTGCCCAAAAGCTCTCCCCAAGGATGAGGGCGAAGCCCTGCTGCCATGGACCTGTCTTGCAAACGAAGTTTTTCCATGTTACACAATGCAGTTGAATGTCTTTTGGGGTATTGGGGGAGAGGAGGCAGGAGGTGTAAGGATTTCCACGCATGGGAAGAAAGTGATGAAATGTGCTTTCACAGCAATGATTTCTATCTCTGCAGTTTCAATGCCTTACAGCCTCTGCTGTGAAACCTACAACCCCAGCCTGCTTGCATCATTGCATAGAGCTGGGTGCACCTGCTTATTAGCTCTTCAGTTGTTGAATAGTACAACAGATGAAAGAAGAGATCTAGGAGCACTTAAGCACTGAGCTTTAGAGATGGTCCTTGCTATGCTGTGCAGCTACCTGTTTTCTTGCATAGTCCATTCCTCTAACAAGCCCTGCAGTTCCCTCTAAACAATGCATGTCCCACTGCAGCTCCTCCCTTATGGTCCACAGGCGACTCCCGGCTCGTGAAAACCTTTGTGAAAAGCCTAGAGAAGGGTCTTATGTTGGTGGTCATCATGGTACATCCCCTCAGCATTTGTGGGCTGCACTTCAGATAAACATTATTATGAGCACATCCCCTAGTCACTGCTTCCCTCCACTCTTAATGGGCCCCTCCACAAGCACAGCTTTGGGTACCTTTGCTCTTACCTGCTAAGCTGACTACAAAGGATGTAGTGTGTTTGGGTTTTGTTGCTTCTGAGTGTGTGGGAATAACTGTCAGCCCTAAGGGGCAAACAGTGTTTTCTAGAAGATTAAAAAAAGAAAAAGGCAATTTATTTGAATACAGCAGGGGTTTGGACAGCACTGAAGGCATCCTCTGACCAATCAAAAGAATAAGCTAGGACATCAAAGAGCACTAGAGAATGCACGGGGTTACTGCGTTTACCTGCCAAGAATAAGAAGAGGAGCTGGATCTCATAGCTGAGATACTCAGATGGGATGACAAGAGAGAAGATAAACAACAACTAGTCTTAATGAGTGTTGGGCCCACTGCAGAAAGAGAAAAATAAAAGGAGGGGTTTCCTATGATTCAAATTGCCCCTCTTTGGTAGTATGGGAACACACGCCCTAAACCAGTCATCAACCATCATCACTAACTCCCCATCACCTACAGGAACTGGCCCACTCCAGGAGAAGGGTCAGAGGGGAACATTACCAGAGCCTGATGCGTGCACTGCTGGAAGGCTTAAGACTGCAATAGCACAGCATACATGTGTGACTGCCCCCCAGGGAGATTAGTCTCTGCTGCGTTCTTATCTGTGCTCTCAAACGGAGTCAAGTTGAGCTAAGTCATTATTTGATTAGGAGACCCATAACTTGGGCTAGAAAAAGGTTTTGATAGATTCAGCGTTGGCAAAATTCCCACAGAGTCCGTGGAAAATGTTGTTCACAGTCAAAGGTGTGCATATGGCTGTGGGAGGTGCTCTCTTTCTGGGGAGAAGAACCACAACACTGAGCACTTGAAGTCATGGAAGGCTTTGTTCCCCATGTCCAAATGACACAGGGAGGCAAAAGTGCTAAACCACACTCTAAATTCACAGCCTAACGACAGAGTTGTCTACCACCAAGGAAAGTGCTTGAGACTAAACCATTATGTAATTGCACTGTAAATTCATAATTACTTATTGTGTTTCCTTCCAAAGATGCAGGGCTGAACAGAATGTCTCTTATTTTGTAGCAATTACCAATAACAAATGGTTTTGTTAAAGCTTAGTAAAGATACTTTTGGTCAAAGCCTCTATTTTTCCAGTGTGGATTAGAACTTAATATTTTTGGCCACAGCCCAAAGAGGTGACATTTCAAAGTATGAATAAAACTAGCATAACAACTTCCAATCGTGCGAGGACAACTAAGATCTACATTTCCTGTAATTCCTTCTGTTGTCTGCTGGTTTTTCTTACGATCTGGACCATCTCAGTTTGGTTAAACAGCCAAATAAAAAGGCAAGAGCCATCTTTCTGCTACAGTTTTGTCGAGTGCCTTGTACAAGAGCTGTTGGGGACCGCTGGGGGGGCGTTGGGGCTGGGAGCCGAGGTGTGTGGCCCCACCAGCAGAGATGAGACTACTGCTGCGATGAGATGAGCAGAGATGGATTGCACAGAGCTGGAAGGGTGGTCCCATGGGAAATGTAATCATCATGCTGGTGCCAGTCACAGTTAGTGGCACTGGGGCTTAAATCCCCATCATCAGGGTTATCAGAGAGTGATCAGTGCTGGCAGAAAAAGGGGAGCAGTTTAAGCAGATGGGATATCTCTAATCTTCCTAGTAGCTGTGTTTGTGCGTTGGTGCCATGAGGGCAAATAATCTGGACATCTAAATCTCTTGTCTACGCTTGGAGTGTATCCAAATGGATGTCAAGGTAAAAAATCACAAATCCTGGCTTGGACTGTCTACCCTTGAGGCCTCCAGCGATGTCGTAGGCTATGGTCCCTGCCAAACATACACAAGGCTTACTCTGAATGTGTCCTTTAGAGCAGAGCAGCCTTCCCAGCATGGCTTTTAGGAGCCAACCCCTGCGCTGGCACCCGAGCCAGTCTGCAGCCTCATCTTGCAGTGGAAAGGGGTTCTGGGACTGATAAAGAGCTGGAACCGGGGACAGCTGGGAGCACGTGGGTGACAATCTCTCCCAGGAGATTTTGTGTGCACACCGTTTTCCCCAGGCGAGGGTCTGTGCTCTTCAGACAGCAGCAACGTGAGGCTGCGGGGGCTTGGCTGGGCTCCCTGTGGCCCTCTGTTGTACTCACGTGCCGTGAGGCTGTGCCCCAGGGCTGCCTGGCTTCGAGGGTATAAATCAGCAGAGCTGTGTGGCATGGGGTAGGAGGCCAGTCTGCTTTCTGGGCAAGAGGGAGGCTGCCTGTGAGTGCAGCTTGATTACGGTAGGAGCACACAGTGCACATGCTTCTGCCCACCAAACCAGAGTCCCAGTTAGAGGTGCATCCTCCAGCCACCCCACCCCAACTCAGCACTGCTGGCCCCTTTCATCCCAGAGCCTGTGGCTGTCACACTGCTGTCTCAGAGCTTAAATGCTTCCCTATCTGTCCAGAGGCTGCTTCCTATCCCCCCTGCAGAGCAGCCCCTGCCCACCTTCCTTCTGTACCCCCCTCCCAGGCCCTTCCTAACTCCTTCAGAGCTGCCCACCTGATACGTGAAGTCCACCACACCCCCCTCAATGCCATTTTTTCAAATGTTTCCCTCTTTTCTTCATTCTTGTCAGCGACAATTTCTGCTGATTAGTGTGGCTGCTCCAGCCACCCCTCACCTCCCTCCCCAGGAGAATGATAGCCTCAGTGCATCCTGCAGATGTGCAAACAGCTGGATGCAGGAAATACTTGCCAAAATTCCTCCTCTGAATGAATCAAAGACCACAAAAAAAGACATGTCTAGGGAAGACTTGACCTATGCTAGTTCTATTGTTGTTGACTTCTGCTAGGGGAACAGTAACTTCATCTTACTGTTTTTTTTTAACTCTATCATGCATTTGTTTAAAAAATGAAGGGGTTTGGGTGGAGAAGACCAAACTAGTTGGGCATTTGGGTCAAGTTTGTGAAAAGATCTTGGAATTTTGAAACAGTTAATTTTGGACACAGTCAAAGATTTGATTTGGGTGTTTTTGGAATAGGACTTAAAAATACTGAAAAACACAAATACTGTTTTAAAAAAAGTGACCTTGCTGAAAATAAGAAAAATAGGAACATCTTTTCAGAGTGGTTAAATAGCTCCAAACTGTAAAAGAGGTCAGTTCAGAAAGAATGAAAGGGGTCAGGCTGGATCCAGCATAAACTATTTTGCTTAAAATCTGCTTAAAAATATTGTTTCTGGTTGAATCTTATTGGAGGCTATATAAAAATGAATAAACGTCTCCCCAGCTCTACTTTACACAACAGTGAGAAATGCTAGAGGTGGAATTGCACACTTCTGAATGGAGACAACCCTATTTTTTCACGATACAGAAAGAAAGAAACAGTAACGGCACAGAAGAATGTACAACTTCTAAAGAAAAGAACAGAGGGAAAAAGAAATACAGGGGAAAGGATATATCCTGTCAGCAAAAAGGAAGCCTTGTTAATATGTATTTGTTTTATGGTGATATGTTTTATTAATGACTTTTTAAACACTGTTTGGGCTTGTTTAAACACCAGTTTTATACAGATTTAACTAAATGGGTTTACAAAACAATTGAATTAAGTCAGGCAATCTCTTAGAGCACAGACACCTGTATCGGAAGTGTTTATACTGGCTTAGCTTGTGTCAGTAAATCATCCTTCCTTTGCTGCCCAGCCTCTTCCCACGGCAGCCGTTTGATTGCATTGCAGGTGGCTTTGCCTCCCTCTCTCCCTCTGGAATTTGACCCCATCCCCCTGCAGCAGAAGAGCAGTGAGCTGGGAGAAGGGCAGGCTGAATGCAGGCCTGTCTCCCTGGTGGGCTTTTCGGAAGGTGGATCCTGAGGAGGAAAAAGAGGCAGAGGGGAGGGCTCGCTGCTTTGCAGACGCAATGCCTGCTTCAGCTCAGAGATGCAGCTTGCAGCTGACTATGGTGGTGCACTGGCTCTCCCAACAGCCATTTTAGTCGCAGGAGCTCAGACCCAAGCAAAAAAGAATTTTTTTTTCAGAAAGTGAGCAGTGCACGTGAAGACACCACTTCTTCATGTTTTGTGCCTGTGCTGGCTAATTTCCCCCTGCCCCAAAATGTTTTGTGAAGATGTCTTTTTGCCCAGGTCACAGTGATTCTGCTGTTCACACAGTTGCCTTTGACTCACACTGAAGCAGGATTCCTCACTGGCTTCTGCAGCATGGGTGCCGAAGAGGTACAGAGCAATGAGTGTCCCTTTCAAACCAGCCTCTGTTGGTTGACATCCCTGATGCTTTTGCACCTTCCTGCGGTTTACTTGTTGCTGGTCCCCGCACGTTAGCAGGCGGCATTTCAGCCTTGACCTATGGTTGATGTGCAAGGAGGAAGACAGACGGTGGCCAGGGTCCATGGTGGAGCCATGCGGTTCCCAGCATCTGTCCTGGAGGATTAGCTGCCTTGCACTCAGCATGTCTTCTGGTGCATCAGTGGAGGGTGCTTCGCGTACCCGGGCATCTGCAGGTGATGTCACCGTGTGGAAAAATAGGCAGTGTCTCTTTCCTGCAGTACGACAAGTGCAGCTTTAAAAAACACTTATGTAGGCCTTCAGTCAGGAAGGAGGAACGCATTGTGCCCCTAACCAGTGCCTGAGTAACGTTATTTTTGCAGCATTAATTTTGTAGCGACCTCTTGTAGGTCTCCCATGTGGTGCACGAGTGGTGCCCCAGACCGGACCAGGATGAACCTGTGCTGTCAGACCCACTGGCCCCTTGGGACTCGGTGGGACCCTGGGGTGGGCGCAGGGGAGAAGGACCCTCCCGTTCTCGTCCGGGAGCGCAGGCGGACAGCAAGCGGCCGAGGGGCAGGAGGGGCAGGGGCAGCCCACCCTTCCAGAAGGACCCACCATCAGCCTCTCTGCCCAGGGGTCAGCCCGAAGACACCTTGGGTAGCGAGGAGTGGGGGCGAGCACAGAGCCCCCCCCCCGGCCAGGGGCCTCACGCTGAGACAAGAGCTGTGCGAGGCGGGGGCTGCCCTCACAGCCGCCACGGGGCCGGAGCGGGGCCGCAGCCGGGGGAGCGGCCGGGCCGCGCCGCCACCGGGGTGCGGCGGGCGCCACCTCGCGGGAGGAGGAGGGGGAGGAGGGTGCCGGGCGGCCCGGGCGGAGCGGGGCCGGCCCCCCCCCCCCGGGTCTGCCGGCGCCCCCCGCTGCGCCTCCTTTTTGGGGCCGTGTCTGCGGGGCCCCGCACCTGCCCGGCCCCTTGCCGCCCTCCCGCGCCTGGCGGCACAGCTTCTGTCCCTTTATTAATTTCTGCTTCACACTTTCTCTCACCTCGCCTTGCCGCTGCAGCCGTCCAAGATGCTCGCTCTCACTAGGGCATCTTTCCCAATCTGGTACATATCAAGCTAAATGAGGCATAATTAGGAATAATTATGACATGACATGGTCTGGAATAAGAAGCAGATGGGGCTTCCCCCAGGATGCTCCAGGTTGGATTTCAGGGAGGAGGGGACAGAGGGGACAGAGGGGACACATGGCACTCTTTCATGGTTTCCTACCTTTTGTCACCTCCGCTGGCAGGGGCTGGAGACAACATCCTGGCCAGCAACGTGCTGCAGTGAGACCAGCGTATGGGGTCTGTGCTGTGAGACACCTGTCTTGGTCACTGTGGCTACTCTGTGGTGGCTTTACAAGTCACTCATTCTGTGTTAGAACAGTGAAGCAGCACTTGTGTTTGGCCATGTGTGTTATCCCTCTGACCCTTCTATGCAACACTAGTCCTAATTTTACAGAAACGTATGGAGTTTTTCTCTAGGAATGAGGTGGAAGAGGGAGAAGTAAGGAGTGTTGGCTCTTTGGTACAGGCAGAAGACTGGTGCTGAACTGCAGAGGCCAGGAAGGTGTTTTCACCCATCCTTTGTGCCCCTTCTGAAGGACACTTAGCTGCTCTGTGTTGCATGGTGGGCTGTGCACGGGCAGCAATGCTGGAGAAGTGCTGGGCACCACTAGGAAGAGGGATATTTAAGGGAAACCTCAGCCTTTGGCTCTTCTGGGAAGATGATCCTTGGAAAGGGGGTAAGGGAGAGGCCCTTGCTTGTGGTGTTTCTGGCACATTTATTTGCCTTGGTGCCTGTACAGGCACAGGAGGGAACATAGGTTTTGACTGGAGATGTATGGCACAGTGGATCCACATGGCTGTGTTGTGGAAGGGGAAGGGTAAGAGTGTGAGTTGTCATGTGAGCATCCATTTCTCATTAAAACTGATGTCATCCACAAGAAAATCCAGGAGTCTTTTTTTCCCATTACAATAATATGAGATGTTGGGAGGCTTTATCGCTGGCATTTTGTCACTCTTGCATATCTGGGTACATCCCTGTGGAGGGAGAGCCAAACCTTACCACACAGGAGGTGGTGACAGCATGGGGTAGACTTCAATGCCAACTAAAGCACTGCATTTATGTGCCTCTTCTTTAACTACCTTGCTGTCTGGAGGCACAGACAGGAGGCAAGAGGCCAGTCTAGCCCAGTTCTCAGATCAGATTGTTGGGAGTCAGGACGGGTGGCAATACAGGAGCATTGTGCTGCTCTCACCTTCACCTGCTCTCTGCCCTCTGACTCCCCAGCCATGTCCCCGCGGCAATACCTGACATGCAGAACAACTGGTTTTCTTTCACCCCTCGCTATACAACTGTGGCTTCAGGGAAAGCATCCGGAGGGAGTAGTTGCTTCCCTTTCCTCCGGGATAAATCTTGCTTGTTGCTGAGAGGCATTTTGCACTTAGTTTTTCAAGCAGCCGTTCTCTAAACTGCTCCTGCCTCTAGTTACCAGAATTATAGATTTGCTGTTCCCAGCAAAAAGCCTTTTTTCTACAAAATGAAGGCAAAGCGAGATTTTCTCGCTTTGTTATGGGAGATGGATGGGTGCACCCAGGAGTAGTCAGGATCTGCAGGCTAGTTCTGCTTGGACATATGGTCATCCCATGTCTGCTTCTGTTCAGCTAGTGTTGCTTGTGACATCTCCAGTACCCCACATGGTTGAATTCAGCCTGCTGACCACTACTCTCACCATCTTGGGGTAGACTAGCTAGTATCAGGTCTTCTTGCTTGTTGCAAGATTTCTGCCATGCCTCATATGTAAATGAACTGCCCAGTTCAACAGTGGACTTGCAGAATAATTCCTCCTAAGGAGCTGCCTCTGTGCTGTGATAGTGCTGGCTGTAGGTTTTTGGTTTGCTGGGGCTTGGAAGCTCTGGCTTTACCAAAGTTGATGGCTTCTTGATATTTTTCCTCGTCAGTGGGAATGAAAAGCAGTATTTCTGGTTTTTCCTCTGCAGGGAATTTTCAAAATGAAACTGAAGAATCACTTCTGGAAAATCAGTCTTGTCATATCAGAGTTCTTTAAAAGTGCCATGCTGTTAACATCTTTTCATGCCAGAACAGTTGAAATACCTACTATTCTTATTTAATTTTCAAAACCACTAAAGGGAGGATTTTTCTTAGTATCTCCTGAAACCCCCTTTCTAGAATAACTGCTTCTGTTTCTTTTATAGCAAAATACTTTAACACACTGATAGAAAGGGAGGGTGGGTTCATCTCGTTCAACTTTACTCATAGAAAATTTAAGCATTTAAGCACAGCTTGTTGTTTGGGGTCCTTTCACAGCCAGGGAGAGAAACGTAAATCAACAGCATGCTCCAGTGAGGTCGTGCTGTAACTTGAGCAAGAAGAGATATACCTCCATCTCACAGATCACTGAGCGAGTAGTACTGCCCACTTCTTGTTTGTTTTGTGATCAGACCCACTGAATCGCCCTGTGGATGTTTCTGTTTCCCCCCTTTTGCTATAGAGGAAACCCAAATGATTAGTTTTGCACAGATGCTTAATTGTTAGATAGCTAAAATTAGTATGATGAATGTTACCCCACAGGTCTAGTTCAAATTTGAAAATGGGAATTAGATATTTATGTCATTTGGACCTTTTCAAAAATGTCCTCACTGGTAAACGCAATCATCAGTACCCTCCGTACCCCTTTAGTACGCATAAATGAAGCTTGGCTACTTCAGGAGATATTGCTTGGCTTCTCGGGAAGATATTGCTCAGCTTCTTGGGGAGATATTGCTCATGATCATAATGCTGTTGTTTGCTTATCCACTATGACACATGCTGTGTTCACACACACTGATTGTGCCCCCCTTGGACATCCTAGGTAGCACTTTTTCTGTGATGGCATCTTTCATCACGTCCAGTTTTAAGAACTATCTTTGTCAGCAAGACAAAGTGGGGAACATTTTATGCTACAATCATTCTAAGAATAGAAATCTGCTGGATATCGATGCAAGATGCCTCCTGGGTTTATTGCCTGGTGGGCTCTTGGATCCTTTCTTGGAAGTATAGGTAGACACTGTCTTTGAAGCAGATCAAACTGAAAGACTCCTCTGTGCTGGCTGTTTCATGTAGCCCCACAGGTTATAGACTTGTAGCAGTGTATGTACCTTGAACTTGCCCAGTGCTGGGTTCTGGCAAGCTTTCCATCTGAGTTTACTACAGTTTGTAGTAACTGAGTCAGAGTGGGGACAATCCACATGAATGGTGGTTATGGAATGGAAATAATCTCACCTTCCCTGGACTGCTGGACACCTAAGGGTCAGCATCTGTAATTTAGATACCAAATCAGATTTGGAAAAGATATGTGTTCCTAAGGTTGGCTTCTCATGTGATCTATAGATGCCCCCAGGTAAGTTAATTAAAGAAGGCTGATGAAGAGATGTCTACCTCTCTTAGAAACTTTTTTTTTTTTTTTAAATAAATATCTTCATCTACATGTTTAGGTTTCTGGATATTTTTGTAGATATGATCTACTCTCACCTCTATCATTCCAGCTCCAGATTGAAAAACCCAACTTGGCATAAGCAAGCATCTATTCTAGTTCCTCTTGGTTCTGGCTGGGGGTTGCTTCTAACATGGAGAGGTGATGGGGCAGCTCAGTCCAGATGATAGGAATTATTGTGTTTGCTGTTGTCTCAGTTTATGCACTGCAGGCTGACCCCGATGAACAATAGATAATGCAAACTACCTCCCCTTTCTCTATATCTTCTCCACATTTTGGCACTTACCAGCTGATACAGGGACATGGCTCTGCCTGGAAAAGTTGGGAGGAAGCACAGCATTAACCGTTCACTCATCAGATATTGTAGAGACTCCTGGTTACTGACCATTCCCACAGTGGTTTTGTTCTGTCTTCATCATCCTCAGTTGTAGCAGCTGGTAGGATGTGCACCAGTAAGGGTATTTGCTGCTCATTATATGGCTGAGTTTCACCTTGAGACCTCAGTTCTGTCAGCAGTTTAAAGATTAAATGCCACCTCTCTAAGTGAGTGTCGGAATCACCACAAAAATCACTGAGAGGTACGAGACATAATCCCTTAGGAGCATCTCATTGATCCTCTCATGGTTCCCAAGCAGCGTGTAGTCCTGAAGGCATGACTGTCCATTTCTCCAGATTGGTTGATTTAGTTACACATCCCTTGGGCTTGTCAGGGGGGAAATTTGTATCCTTGGAAAGGAGCAAAAGTCAAATAAAAGCTACTCCAAACCATACCACAGCATTACTCGCTGCAGTAAAGCGCAGGTGTGTCCTGAGACTGGAAAGCAGCTATTTCTGTTGGTCCTGTGGAAACTAGCCCAATTCCACTGTCTCCAGTGGAACAGTGCATGCTATGCAGCTTGGTTATTGCTGCTGGCATCCAGCATGGGGTCTAAAAGCTGCTGTGCTGGAGAAAGATCTTTCTTTATGTCTTCACCCAGATTCAGAGGGTCTAGGATCACATTCTCCCCATAGCCAGCTGGTGAATGGGTGTGGCCACGTGCAGTGCCCTTGAGAATTGTTGACAGATGCCCTGCATATTGCGTAAATGATGCTCTCTCAAGAAAACATTCTCTTTTCTCTTTCTTTGCCCCCCCCCCCCCCCCCGCCTCCTCCCTCTCTTTGTGTTTTCTGAAGTGTCTGTTGTTTTCTGATATTCAGTCTGTGAAGATGAAAGGTGGCTTGTCGTGCGTTTGAAGGCATGGAAACAGCAGTCGTATTACTAGGGCAGTGTTCATGGGCGTTTTCTCCCAAAAAGCCGTTGAGAAAAATTTTTCCTCTTGCTTTTCTTTATTTCATAAGAGGAAATGCAGTGAATGGGGAGACTTGCCTGGTATTTAGCATACACAGGCGTTTTGGTATGAATTAAGGAGTTGACTTCAGCTGATCGTTTCTCATACATACCAAGAGCCCTCTGGTGGTCACTGAAGATTTTAAACTTCCATTTTTTGAGTTTTGTCTAAACGTACATGGCCATTCATAAGAGTTATGTGTGTGTGTGTTTTTTAAGGGGGAAGTTTGGAAATGTTGGTGTAACATTTTTTTCATTATTTTCCCGCACATTTTCACCAGTCTGTCTATTAAAAATGGTATTGTTCTGTTGCCCAGTAATGTTCACTTGGAAAATTGGCTTGGCCTGAGAAGTGCCATATTTACTCTGCAGGCAATGGAAGCTGTTGCTGTGCAGTAAAAGAAAATTCAGGGAGTGTTTTGCAGTTGGAATTAATTTCCAATTAGCATGTACTGAAACTTTGACTTTGCCATAAGATTTCCTTTTAAACCTCCAGCTCAGAAGCAGATTTTTTTAAGTAAATACTCTCCAAGAGTGGCTGACTCTGTGGAGGAGAACAGGGAGAGTGGTGGAAGAAGGGCAGAGGAAGGACATGTGAAGAGTCAACACAGAGTGCTGTTGTGTTTTTTAGATGTCACCCTTCCTTCAGCCTTTTCTTCTTAAGCACTTTAACTGAAGCAGCACCACTGGCTGGCTGGTTACCCCAGACTCTTAAGAACATAAGATTGGCCATGCTTGGTTAGACCAGAAGGACATCTTTTCTGGTGTCATGCCTCCAAGAGACATCATGATCAGAAGGTGGTTCCTCCAGGTTAGATTCACATCTTGTACTCCAGGTGCGTGGATCCCTGTAATACCAAGCTATGGAACAGCTCTGTGTCTGGATCTGAAAACCAAACCTTCCTCTTCATGCTGTTGTCAGACTTTGACCCACAATCTACAGGACATGATGGAGGTCATTGCTGCAGATCTATCTAGAGAACAGGAGCTGCTCTCTTTTAAGAAATTACAGGATACAGTCAATTACGATGTAAACACTCCCCTCAAGATGTCTGTCATGCAGGGTCCCTCATCTGTATGTTCCTGGGACATCCCAGTACAGACCAATACAGGGTCGCTGGAAGAAACTGCTGCCTTCTGAATGGGTGGGGCTGTGATGTGAGTGCTGGGCTGGCCAGTGAAAGGCTGCTAGCAGTGGAAATCCAGCAGGGAACAATGAGATATTTCCTTTTTTGCCAGCTGAGGAAGGAGGCAGCTGCCCCTTGGGAGGAAGAGGCAAGGGTCAGCTTGGAAAGAAGGAAAGAGACTGACTTATAGCAGGAAAAGAGTAAATATTGCTTGAGAGGGCACACGTGATTTTTTTGGTATTCAACATGCAGTAAGCTTTTGTGTGTGTGTTTATGTGCATGCACACTGGGGGGAATTAAAAACCTATTCCCAGAAGGCTCAGATAAATCTATCCCTTTTAATCTTTGGGGGCAAGGCAGCCATGTAGTCCCTTTGGGGTGCTGGCAGTGGGGTCATTGCTCGGGGAATTATGAATTATGAATGATGTGATGTGTCCAAGGCCAGCCAAGGAGCAGCCGGAGGGGAGACCTGCTGCAGAGCTGGGGCCAACCTGATGCTGCTGGTCCTGCCATCATGCTGAGAACTGTAGCAGTTTTAGATTGCTTGCTTTCTGGGTAGGCACTACCCCAATCTGATTACTAAAATGCTGCCTATTTGCACAGAAGTGGGTAAAAGAATTATTGCAGTCACTTATGAAATAAGCAATATGAAACATCGCTCTGGCAGCACTAGGCATCTGAAGAAGCAGCCAGGGGAGCAGACAGTTTGTAGAAATTTTCCCATGACGTGGGTTAAGTCTTCATCTTGTTGCTGGGTGGAAGCTGTAGGGGTCAGGAGGAGGCCTGGGAGCCAGACTGTTCTCAGATCGCTGTCCTGATTGTACTCTAAGTAATCACTCAGCCACAATTCTCTCTTGCATTGAACAGCAATAATAGCTGTTACCTGCCCTTCCAGGCTGCTGAGAAAATTTAATAGTTAATCAATTTGAAGATGGTATGATATTGCAAGGCAAGCAGATCTGGCCCTGATCTACCTTTAGTGGAGAGATCTGGGTGATACAGTAGATGACATTAGGATCCTGTCTGTGACATAGTGCAGAGGTGATGGATTTGATGGCCCTTCTGTAGTCCAATAATTTGTATCAAGCAAGAAAGTCTAGTTCCCTTCTTATCACAGGCTTGTTAGCATTTTCACAATGATATGGCTTGGTTTGATGATGACCTTGCCTTTCTTTAGTCTCCTAAGCCAGCCCCTGATACACACTAAAAAAAGATTCTTTCTTTTCCGATCTCAGAGAGAATAAAAATCAAATCCCTACAGAACAAAGAACCTCGAAGTGCTACAGAGCAGTAGGAAGCCAAGTCAAACCATTGGACAGCATGAGAGCTTTGAAAGCCTGGATTAAATTGCCAACTCACTGAACGACCCTCCTGAAGAGAAGAGATGTCACCTTTCACTCAGAGGTGGAAACTTGTCCTCCTCAGTGCATGCATGTATATGTGAGGGAGGCAGGCAAGGACGGGGAGGAACAAGGCTGGTGTAGCATCACAGACTCCTATCAGGAGCAGAGTGCACTGGGTTAAGCAATTTGCAGCAGTTGAGGTGGTCTGTGCTGGCTTATGAGGTGCAGAGGAGGTCTGTCCAAGTCCTCTAGCAGGTAACTAGCTTACCCGACTGTTCATTCTCTGTTATATTTTCTCAGACAGCAGCTGGCTGTTCTTCCCCATCCTGGTCATCTTTTAGATTTCTGGGGTGGTAAGGGACACAGGAGGAAAGAGAGGTTATTTTGCTCCAGAGAAATAATAGGATTGTATTGTTGCTTTTGAACATTGTAAAAAAAAATAAATTGGTCAGAACTCCTTCTAAAATAAAAACAACCTTGGATTCCTCTGTTGTCTGGAATTAGGGGCTACTGTGCCACCAAGTTTTTCCATTGAGGTCTGCAGAAGTACTGTGATTTACATCCTACCGGAAAATGGCCTCATATTTGGAGATTGTAGGCTCATCCCCAGAATGTATGTTCCTTTTCCATGAACCAAAACTTCAGGATCCAAATCAAGAAAAAAAGCTCCATTCCCTCCCTCTCTTCCCCCATAGCCAGGCATGATCATATTTTCTCACACACCTGCTGATGAGAAGAGCTGGGTACCTACCTCCAAAGTGGTCTCTGTCCCTCTTTGCTCTGCTCTCTTCTTCCAGCTGCTGTGGGGCCGAGGGCCGCTGGAACCACTGTTGTGCTGCCAGCCCAGCTCCCACAAGCAAGGCAGAGCCTCTCTGTGTTCAATTAACGATGCAATAGCCTTAAGCCATTAGGCTGTGGCTGCTACTCTTATTTTGTGACATTGAGGTCAACACTTACCTTATTCGCATATGTGGCTCTGTAGGTCAATGCAAAACAGCCCAGGAGGAACTTTTCCACTAACATTATTGGGAACTGGGGGAAAGTGGTACTTTCACCTGGGGGACTGGGAGGAATTGATTTTTGTAATCTGCTTCCCTCCTGCTGTGGCAAGGATTTTGGGCAGGGACAGGAGGGAGGGCCCTCTTCCATCTCAGCAACTACAGCATGACAATCTGGTGTATGTATCTTTTAGGGTGGTTGCTTTCCTGATGCTTTTCTGACAAACTTCTTAATTCCTTTTATTGATGTAATAATTGATCTCCTGACAGTGCAGCCTGAGATGCTGCTAAGCATTTCCAATGGGCTCAGGTTAAATAGCATACAATTCCTCCATTTGGCTGTGAAAACACCTCCCTGGAATTACCCTGTAGATGAGATCAGGATGAGGTAGGCTACCTCTGGCTTGTCTGTAGCACTTCAGAAGAAAGGGGAGCATCCCACAGGACATTGTTTAGGGATAACCTTCCCGAAGGGATACTTTCTGCTTAATCCCTGCCACTTAGAAGCTGTTTTTTATGTCCTGCAATAAACACAAAGCTCCTAAAAATTCCCATCTGTTGCAAGATGCATGAATCCTGCTCTACATTTTGCTAAATTCATAACCTGAATGACATCTTCCAGCAATAAGTTCCACAACTTCTTTAGATTCCGTATGGAAAACATTTCACTGTACCTGCCTCTGTTGTAATTGAATGCCCTTCCATTTCCTGCACAAGGCAGTAATTTTGCCTTCTCCTTGCTTTGATATTTTTATCTATTGCAGCCCTCACTTATTTAGTGCCATTGAAACCAAGCAAAGCCAATATTATCTCTCTTTATGCCACAGTCTCTTTAGTCCTCTGGGTTTTTGCCCCTCTGTTTCTGGTTCGGTTTCTGTGATGTCTTTCCTGATATCCCAGTCCCACTGAAGTTAGAGGCAAACTAAGTGGATGACTTTGTTAGTGCCTGGGATTCACTTCAAAAGCTCAGAGGGAGAGTGCTGTTTCAAGTGAAGATGCATCACAGTTTTGTCTTCTGTATTTTCTATCCTATTATGTACATTTAAAATCAGTACACCCGCCTTTGCAACTTACTGATGATACCAGGTATTCGGGTTATTCCATGCTCTTAGAGGAATAAATGCCTAAGTGCTGTGATAACTTTAATTGCTTGTCAAGACATTTGCAAAAATTTAATAGTAGCTGCTGTTTGCCATCCAGAAAGCGCACTCAGGTTTTCTAGGATGAATTATGCTGGAAGAAGTGAATTTGTCATCCTTATCAAAATTATCACCCTGCATTACTTTCCATAAACATAATGACTTCAACTCAGCTAAGTGATTTCTATGTTTTAGCCCTGAAGTTCTTCATGCTCTCCAAAGAGTTAAATCCATCACATGCTTGGTGTTGGCCTCAGAGATCTTACAAGGATGAAAATTGGTATTTAGTGTTGTTAGCTTTTTCTTAAAGGATAGTAGTCTTTGCTGTGGGTACCTAGGTCTGTATTTAATTGAGGGAGAAAATGCTTGAAAAGGTACGGTTGGCTTCAGCTGTGTGATGTCTGAGACACGGAAGAATGAATCACCAGGGTGGAAGAATTGCTTGCTTTTTTTCCCTTGATAGCCCCAGCATGGTGTCAGGCTGGAACCTGCAAATTTATAGCTTCAAACCGGCTCTGGATATGTAGATGCCACGTGGATTCCCTGTTCACTTGCAGGTCAGACTGCAGGCCTGGCATGCCATGTGCAGGCTGCTGTAGATACAGGGGCATAGCCATTCATGAATTCTGGGCTGGTTTTCTGCCCTCTCCCTTGGTTCATCTACAAAACTTCATGCCTCTTTCTTGGCTGGGAATTCCATCATCATGAGACCTCAGACACTTGGTTCCTACCAGATTTGGAGTAAATAAATAGTAAAAATGCTGATGAGGACAAAGACAGTAATAAAATTGTCCTGGAAATAGTGAAACCAGAGTCTGAAGGACAAAGATCGATGTGCCTACGAATGGATATGGGTGGGTAGGAGGCTGCTGAGCTCACGGTCTGTCAGACTGACCAGAATTGCTTCATTGTCTCTTCTTATTCCCCTCGTCGTTGGTATCCATCTGTTATCTCTTGTCTTAGCATATTAATTGAGGCTTGTAATTGCATCCCATAATCAAAGGGGAAAAAAAGGCTTTTAGAATAAATGACTGTTGGAATTTAACCCCATCCATAAAACACTCCAGTCCTCTTGCTATCCCTCAACTCTGGTCCCCAGTCCCACTCCTGGCTTTGCTGCTCTGCTAGATACACCTCCCTGCATTTCTCACTTCACTTGTCCACGCCTCTGCCACCTTGCTCCTGTCCTCTTGGCCCACATGTCTTGGGTCACTGTGCACTGCCTTGAGGACTCCTGAGCAGAGCTGGGATGTCAGGGGCCTGCGATGTGGTTTTTGTTCATGGAAGTCTCCTCAAGCTGTCAATGTGCTCCGGTTGAAGAGAAGATGGCAGACAAGGGTTTTCTTCTGCATAGTTAGTGGCTGGACATCTACTGTTTTCCTGCCCTTCTCTCTCTCAGTAGGCTTCTCCTTATTCAGCCTCATTACCTCCCACAACCCATGCAATAGTGTCCCTCCTGGGAGCCTCCCAAGTGCCTTGCCTCCGAGACAAGTGCCCCTCTTGAAGATACTCTCCTTGGTCACTTGCAGATTTACTAGGGGGAAGGAAATGGGAGTTGGTCACCTTTATCCATCTAGGCTTGGTGGAGTTAACCTGTCCTGTCAGAGGCTTCCTCATCAATGCGACTCTCCTGGATGGCTTTCACAGTGTGAGTAAGAGGAGTGCACAGAGAGGAGTGGGCAGTTGCCCCTCCACAAGGCTGTCATGAGGACTTTGGTGACTGCTTTCCCTCAAGGCATCATGCTCTCACAGAGGAGAGGGCTGGGTGACTTGCTTGTACTGTGAGGGCTTGAAGAGTCACATTATGCACAGAGGCTCTCAGGTGTTGCACAGAGACATGAGAGGATAGAGATGCTGGCTCTGGGAGATTGTTGGTGGGTTGGGAGGCTCCAGGCAGTACCCTATTGCTTGAGTCATTTGGACTACATGTGCCCTGGGGGTCCTAAGGATCTGAGACTCTTGAGATCCCTTACTTCTCATTGTTTCCAGCTGGGAGTCCTCAGAGTGGGCTTTTTGGTCCAGTCAAGGTTTATGGTGTCAGGGTTTGGCCTCAGAAGTGCTGCTGGGGGTTGTGCTGTGGCAGGGTGGACCCGTTCTCAGGTACTGGTTCCCTGAAGGGCTTAAGTTCATACTTAGTTCTGTCATTGCACTGCAGGATACTCTAGACCATGATTTATGAAAGCCCTTAAAGCTATGTTTGAGCACTCTGAATTAGACTTTCCTACCTCACAGAATTATTGTGAGGGGAAAATAATAATTCAGGGTATATTTGATCCTGTGGGGTGATGGAGTGGTCATGGAGTTGTGCAGGAAAATTAACAAAAGGTGCAGAGAGTATTTCTGAGGCACTCAGATACTGGAAGTGCTTCTGTAAAGAAAATCTGGAGCAATGGTTTGATTGTGGATTACTTTGTGGCTTTCATTGCTAATTGTCACAGGGGATTATCTCTGCATTGGAAGAAGGCACCAAAATAACTGTTTAGTATAGAAGATGGAGAATGCCTCCACTTCTAAAAGGTCCAAAAAGGTTCAGTGTGCAGCAGGTGAGGGATGAGTGGCAATTAAGTTCATTTCAAGCAGTAGATGCTGAAGTTTTGCTGTTGCATGCAGCATGCTCCCCAGGAGGGAGAAGGGCTGGTGTTGGCAGGAGTAAATGCATAGTACTAATGCAGAAACTGGTTTATTCTACTGCAGATAGGGTTAGGATTAAAACTGGGCTAGGCAATGGCTGCACTGCTACCCGGGGGTCTGACAGGGCAAGGGTGAATGTCTTACACATAGTCCCAGAGCTGTGAGGATCTCTAGGCCCAGACTTGTTTCCAGGCAGTTGAGCTATCCCTGAACTCAGCCTGATCCCGTGGCATATCTTGTCCTAACCACCTCCTTCCCAAATAGCTTTCAGTCTTGCTCTGGTGATATCAGGCCACTGTCTTGCTCTTTAGGATCCACAGATATGCCAGGACTGTCAGGTTCTGAGCCCTGTGTATGTGGCTGTTGGGAATAAAATGAGAGAAGAGCTTGAAGGGGTACTTAAAGCAAACATTTAGGCACTGATATGACAGAGATGAAAGTGCACCAGCTTAAATTAAGCATTAGTTAGAACAATGCAAAGTTAGTGCATCTTGGGGGAAAGAAACGTAGAGCTGGAAAGGCAAGATAACCCTAAAACAGGAGGTAAGAACCTTATCAGAGTCTGTGGTTCTGTATGGTCATCATCAACATCATTAGTATATCTTAATTTTGAATTAGCCTATCATTTGCAGAACCAATTATAACTTAAGAAACTGAGGGGGGGGGGATAAAAAATTAAATTAAGCTTAAGGATGCACAAATTGTTTAAAAATTGCTGGGTCTGAATTTCCTATCATGTACAACATATTTTATCTCATTTGCCTATTCCTCCTTCTATCCATTTGACAACTACTGAGCTGACAGCTACATTGTTTTTAAAAAAAAGCTAAAGGAGAAGCAAGTGCTGTGGACAAGACACACAGCCACGTTGTTTGCTGACAAATCTCAGGCCGACGCGTGGTCTGACATGCCCACAGGCGGGCTGGCTGCAGGCACGGGCGGAGCGGGACATTTCCTAGGGAGGGCTGCCCAGAGAGGCAGAATGGCTGGATCTGCCACGGCAAGAGGAGCCTGGTACCAGCCACTTGAGCACTAAGCACTGGCAGTCTCTGCCTCCTCGCACTGCAGGCAGAGCGGGGCAGCCTGGCTGGTGTGCCTGCCAGGAGCAGGTTTGATGGTATTTGGTCCTTCTGTCTCCCTGGGTGGAGTCTGTCCCAGCACCAACTGTTGCTATCCTGCCCCAATACAGTGGCAGATCCTGCACGGTCAGTGGCTTGGTTTTGGTGCTTTCATTGCTGTCACGTGGATCTGATCTCCTGCCAGGGAAGAGAGGTTTTCTGTTTAAAATACAGTATTTCCAGGGTCTTGTCACAGCTAATATACAAGACCTTTTGTCCTCGGTGTCAACACTAAATTTTGCCTGTGCTGCTGGGCATTTTTTAACTACTCTGAACCTGTCTTCGCAGGCACACACATGCAAGCTTGTACTTATGCAACACCCATTAACAGGAAAGAACACTCAGTATAAACACATACACACAGAGAGCCATATGGACACATGCTCATTAATTGAAACCAGGCCCATGTACTGAATCTCTTTGTTAGCATCCAAATTCTGGCCAATCTGCCAGTACTTATGAGATGCAAGACTGGATCACTTCCATTGTCTGTCACTTAAAAGCTGAAAATTATTTCGCTGGCCCCTGGCCCTTGCTCCCATGTTATTTGAGAAATAGCATTGACGTTTTGTTTGAATGCACATGTGGATATATTTATATTTTGTGCATTATATTCCATGTAAGCTATAGCTGATTCTTACTCCTATGCAGATGGTCAGCTCAAGGCATACAAATAACAAGTTGTCAGATACAGCTTAAGTGGACAGAAACACAGTAAACTCCACAGGAGGGAATTTCTTCTTCTAAGTATATTGCGCACACTGGAAAACAGTCTTTTGATGATAGAAAGACTTAATTTGAGGAACAAAATTGAGTACACAAGAAATGGCACAAGTTTGGTGTGAACCTGAATTAATTGTTTTGGCGTCCCAAGCCATTCACTGATCTTTAAATACAAGAGCACATTGTGTTTCAACAGAGGACCATGCCTCACTGAGCAGGCACAGCAGGAGCAGCTTCTGGGAGAGGTCAGAGCTTGGTAGCAATAAGGACTGCAGAGCATGAAGCTTTTGCCTTAGTCACTACAGATACCGGAAAGTTTAAAGCAAATGAGGTGGAGGTTCGCAGGCTGGACACAGAGATATCTTCACATTAAGGCTGTTAAGTGCTGTCAGAAAAATTCAGAGCCACAGCTCTCTGTGTGGTGTTGTGGGGGCAGTCAGGTCGCTGTGGCCATTTACTGAGACTAAGTTTGTGTGTGTCGCTTTACCTTCTCATCAAATGAGAAAAGAATCTTATGTGTCCCCACATAAAGTTATCTTAAGATCTCTCTCCAGTGTTTGAGGTCTGGTCCTGTGAGCAGATCTCTGTATTCTGCACAGTGCTCTGTGGGCAGAAGATGCAGCCGGGTCTCATGTCATGAACACGTACATCTCCTGGTCATGACTTGGGTGTGTAAAATTCTGCCCTGGAAGCCAGGGCTCCAGCAGCCTCTGTGGTGAGCAGCGCCCAACCTACAAACAGACCAAACTCTAGTTTTTCTTTTTGAGATTTTTCCAAAAGTTTTGGTCTGCTTGTCTCTGCTGAAAGAGCCTTTCTTTGGAGGGGGCAGGGAACTGCAGTGACCAAGAGTGGAGTGAGCAAGCCAAGTCTGGCAAAATCTTTGCCTGGCAAAGGAGAGAGTCCTAGGCATGGGCACTTGGGAAGGGTGGGCTGGCAGGGAGAGCTTACTTGCAAGCATTTTAAGTCATCCAGTTGAATCCATGCTCTGCACCAATGTTGCAAACCATAATTTTCCTGAGGACTTGGTATTTTAAAATACACTATATGTATTTGATCTGTCTTCCCTCTAAAAGACCATCGGGAAGATTTGCCCGTGATTTACTGTGCCCGTACTGGGGGGAGGGGAAGCAGATCATTAAGCCTCGAATACAGCCTGCCATCTGGATGGGCTCAATGCGCAAGAAGGCGTAAAGTTGGGATGCAAATGTGCAGCACTTGGTTCTCAGCCAAGACATAGCTTGTGCTCAATTGTTTAAAAGCAGATCTATGCAGACATGACTTATTGCAGGGGAGGAAAGGGGCTGATGGGAGCCCTTGGGGTCTGCTTTGCAGAAATCACCACTACAGCTGAAACCCATGGGAGATGTGCTTTGAGTGCGTGGAGATTTCTATACATGTTCTATTGGTGTCTTGATAGTGACACCTAAGATTAATTGGTATTTTTGACATTTACCTTTGTGTTCTTGTGTTTCCCATTCAGAGGGTTCATACTGGAGGGAAGTTTCCTGGTGTTACCCAGGTCAGGAATCCTGACCTGAAGTGACCGGTGGCTTAAGGAGATGCGTGCAACCTTCCTTCTACCTCTGTGCGCAGGCAAGAAGATGAATACAGCTAGCCATATTGAGAACGTTACAGTGGGTTGTAGAAACCCACTCTTCTCTCTCTGCCTTTACCATGGACTCTGAATGTGATGCTGAGCAAAACACAAACACCCAACTTTTCAGTAGTGGCCACGAGCTGTTTCCTTTTGTATGTAGAGGCAGCCAGCCACTGTGGTGGCCAAAATTAATGGTCAGCATTGCAGATTTTTAGCTGTGATCTGCCTATGAATTAATTCCCCTGTCTCTAAAATGCCTGTGATAATGGTTTGGTTTTGTAAGGTTGACTGGAAGACGAAAGTCCTTTGAGTTTGGGAACTGCTCAGTGGTGATAATAATGAGGCAAATCAAAAAGCCCAGGAGGGAAGCAGAGTTCTGTATGCTGTGCAGTACGCTGCTGGCATGCAGATAAATACAGCCACAGAGTGAATAAGGAAGATAGCCTCATCCGCAGAGCACTTCTGTGTGCTGAATGAGGCAGCGGGTCCAGTAGAAAGGGGAAGAATATAGGATCAGTTAATTAAAACTGTACCTCTATTATTATTTCTGTTTCTAGAGTTTGGTCCTTCTCCACAATCCATTTGGTACCAAATCAAGGGCGGGTGGGAATAAAACGCTTATTTTTAGAGACTCTTGTGGAGTTGAAACTTACATTTGATATCAAAAGCCGTTTCCTGTCCATATTTGAAGTTGGTATCATGCTATTCTGCAGCAGTTGCTAGTGGAAACTGTTGATGTGCTGGTACACTTCCATTATCCATCACTCTGCTCTGCAGTTCAGCAACTGGAAGGCGTGCAGGTGGCTTCATTTTAATATCTATTTAAAGTGTAAATGGCTGTCTGCAGTGTCCTTTGAAAAGGCAAGGGCTATTAGAAGCTTTCAACACTGGTGGGAACTAAGAGTGCATGTGTGATAGAGAAGAGTGGCAAACATGATGCAAGGTAACTGCTGATGGCTTTGAGGATTAAAGCTGAGACATTTGCCCTTTGAGTACCTGTGGGAGCTCTGGAACGTGGCAGCACTGGGAAACATGAGGAAGGCAGTCCCCAAGGAAGCAGTATGGTGGGGAGTGACATGGCATGTGTCAGCCAGCCCACCCCTGGAAGGGTTGGGAATCAGATAGGGAGAAGGGTGCTTTTGGTTTAATAATGGCAAGTGGTGCCTACACTGTGCCTGTTAACCTGGCTGTCTTGAAGAGAACACAGATAGCAGCCTTGTTTTGCATATCGGGAACAATCAGGCATAAGGTTTTGGTAGTCCCAGAAGGCAGAGGTAGTATAATTTCTCTCTCTTACACTAGAAATCTGTCTGCCCAGGCCTGCTGGGAGTGACTTTGCAGCCATGCTCTCAACCTTTGTAAAATAGGTTATGTGAAACTATGAAAGTTGGGATGAATCCATGCATATGAAGGATGCTGTTAGAGCAATTCCAGACAGTGAAAGAGATGAGAAGCAAGAGCTCAGGGTCTGTGGCTTCGCATCCATTGCACCTTCTCATAGAGAGAGCACTGATGAAGGAAGAGCTCCATTTTGCTTGGAACCCATTAAGATCAGTGATTCTGGGGAAAAGAGCAAGGTTACAACATAAGGACATGGGTTTGTTCTCTTAGCTCCACCCGGCATAACACATGCATGGCAGTGTTTTCTACCTGAATTGCACCTAGATCTGACTCTACTGTGGCACAAAAGCTTTGCTGATATTTGGAGATGTGCAACACAGCTAGAATGGTCAGAAAGTTAGTAACGGGCTAACTTTCCTGATCATGGCTTCTCTGAGCAAGTAGTGCTTTTATCTGTAGCGTATGTGTTGGCCTAAGTGGCATTGATTTTCCCCTGGGCAATAAAGGGCTCCTGCATGACTCCCAGCTTGCTGTTCTGCGAAATTTTGCTTCCATCTCCGCAGTAGGGAGAGGGTAGAGGTCACCTAGGGAAGGATGAAAGGAAATAGTCATGGTAGAAAGCATCTGCTTTTCATTAAGCTTTGCCTTAGAAGCAGATAGTGCAAAAATCTGTTTTTTCCCTGTGAGTGGAAAAATAAAATGGGTCAGAGAGACCCAGCATGGGAGAAGTTCAGCGTAGGTGCTTAGTATGTGTCAAAGCCATAGTCATCTGAATATGAATGTTCATAAGGGCCAGTGTGCAGTAACGGCTCCGTTGGCACTATGGGTCAGTCCGGTCTCGCTCCCTGTGTTGCACTGGTTCTGCTCCAAAACACGCTGGATCTGGATGTGACTGTGCTTGATTCTTCATGACTGATACCTGCTTGAGGGTTTGTGAATCCTGACCTGAATACCCTTGTTTGCTAGTCACATTGTGAAAGTAATATGGAAAGGTTCTTCCTGGAGACCTGTCTCCTTTCACCACTCATTGCTGCTCGTTAGCCGCAGGCACGGGTGAAGCAGGCAGCAGCCAGGGCAGCAGCCAGGAAGGTGGTGAGGGGTGAGCTGACCGCCAGCTTTACCTGTGCTGGCATGCAGCAAGCATGGCCTAAACAGCCGATCCCCCCTCCTGCCTGGAGGGCACGATATCCCCATCCTTGCCCTCTGAGCTCTCTGCTGCAGGGGGAGGCACAGTTAAAGGCTATGGGGCAGCTGGATCAGTCCTGCCCCCCAGATCTCCGCTGAACTGCCTGCTGTGTCCACAACCTTTTCCTTTCCCTTGTCCCAAGCACAGTGCATCGCAGAAAGAGCCCGGCGGGTCCCCTGATTTCCCGCTCCTACAGAGAAGGATCAAACAAATGCTTTATAATTTGCTGAATCCTCTGAATTTGAGTGCAAAAATTCACCTCCTACGCTCAGCTTCATTTATCTCCTGTTGTTTGGGCTCCACCACACTTCCACTCCATGATTCCTTTTTCCCCAGCAAGAGAGCAGTCGTACCTCTCTATGGCCATGCAATTATACAGCAGGGACCACTAGATTTACTGCACTACAAATACAAACTTTGCCTTTATTGCAGCAAGGTCATTGCAAATCTTCTGGTAGGCACATGGCAAAAAAGCAATGACTTCTCTGATCTCTTTGTCTCCCTGCTGTGGGCTTTCAAGGTCTCTACTGGGTATCCGTGTCCAGTTTTTCTGGCTTGGGTGTTTGAAATGAGGTACTTAAATTAATGGACCTTGCTGAGCCTCTGCAGCTTCCACAGATTTCACTGGCAACTCATCAGTATTAAAACCACACCCCTGAAAGCTGGTTACCTTAATACAGATTTAGCTACTGGTCTGCTGCAATCAGTCTTTAGGAACCTAGGGCTTGCTCTCTAGGAAACTGAGAAAGACCCTGTTTTGTTATGATCCACTGAAGTGAAGGGGAGTTAGCTGGAAAGGGTCCCTCCCTGAAGCAGGAACTGTGGAGCTTCTAAAGGACCATAGTCTTTCCATCTTCAGGCCATCTCAGCATCTCCTCCATTCTCTGCTTCCAGCCTGCTTGCCCCAGCTCAACACAATTTCTCTGCCTCAGTTTCTCTGTCAGTACACAGCAGAGGGGATGGCATTAACTGCAGGAGTGAGGGGCAAACCCATTTATCTCCTTGAGCCCAAAACAGCTCTCAGTAGCCGAAGGTAACTGAGCCACGGTCATCTGTTCAGGCCTGATGGTTAGAAAGTTTTTGCTCATTCCCCCATGGAGTTTCTTCTTCCGTTTCCACCTGCCCTGTAGGTTTCTCATCGATGATAAACCCTCCCACGATGTTACCTCTTATGTGGGACAAGATGCCCCTGACATGCCTTTTTCTTCTACATAACATGCCACAGGCCAGCAGGAAGCCCATCTGAGGGCTGCCGAGTGAGACTGGGGCATGCTCCCATTTCTGAATTATACTATGATAAAGCAGCACTGTCCCTAGCTGGGGATGCCCATGCCTCAAATGATAGGATCATAAAATATATTCAGCAGAGGCATTTGCTGGGCTTGCACTGACCTCTAGTGACAATGCAGGGGACTGGGGTCTTCAGCCGTCAAGGGGCTGAGAGGGCACACGAGAGTCCTCGGTGCTGGATAGTTTACAACGGTTCGCCCCAGTTTTTTGGCGGGATTGTGCACATGAGCCTCTGGTACTGCCTTGGGGAAGCAAGCCTACTGCCTGATCAGGGTCTGTCTGCTTGGTAGACGACTGCAGTGAGTCTCAGGTGTCCCAAACTCCATACAACTCCCCACTAAACTGCTCGTCCTCCCCCAGCCCACCAGTGCTGTGATGGTCCTCCGGTCTTCTGCAGTGTTTGTTCTTCCTGTCCATCTAATTCTCCCTCCCATCCATAAATCTGATCCTCCATTTCTTTCTGCTGCCCCATTCCTGCATGGCATCTGATCACTGCCAGTCCACCCTCCTGGCTAGGTAGTGCCCATGCTCCTTGCTTCTGGGATGGTCTTGAGTACTTCAGTCCTGCCTTTCATTTCTGCCTCCCCCTCCCCACACCCTGGCTCTCTTGCAGAGCCTGCAAGTCCCTTCGAGAGCTGGGATGTGTCATGATTTAACCCCAGCTGGCAACTAAGCCCCACACATCCGCTTGCTCACTCCCCCCTGGTGGGATGGGGGAGAGAATCGGAAGGGTAAAAGTGAGAAAACTCCTGGGTTGAGATAAAGGCAGTTTAATAGGTAAAGCAAAAGCCGCACACGCAAGCAAAGCAAAACAAGGAATCCCTTCACTACTTCACTACTTCCCATGGGCAGGCAGGTGTTCAGCCATCTCCAGGAAAGCAGGGCTCCATCACGCGTAACGGTTACTTGGGAGGTCAAACGCCATCACTCCGAATGTCCCTCCACTTCCTTCTTCTTCCCCCAGCCTTATATGCTAAGCATGACGTCATATGGTATGGAATACCCCATCGGCCAGCTGGGCTAGCTGTCCCAGCTATGCTCCCTCCCAGCCTCTTGCGTGCCTGGAAGAGCCTGGGAAGCTGAAAAGTCCTTGAGTAGTAGATTGCCTAGCAACAACTAAAAACATTAGTGTGTTATCAACATTCTTCTTATACTAAATCCAAAACATAGCACTATACCAACTACTAGAAAGAAAATTAATTCTATCCCAGCCAAAGCCAGGACAGGATGCAAAGTCCAGGGGTTCTGGTTTCTTTGCCACAAAGCTGCTTGCTGTGCTGTATGGTTGATCATCCTCTATGTGATGTACATGAGGCATCTCCTGCTTCAGAATGGCATTTAGAAAGAGAACCCCTAAAAAAATACATTCAAGCTGTGCTGAGGCTATCTTTTACCTTCCTAAGTCTGTAAACAAAAATAGTGAGAGCTTTGGACCCAATCTTAGGAGCTGCTAAACGTGCCCCAAAAATGCTGAGCAGCCTCAGCTTTTAGGGACATCAGGAGGACTCACAGGCTGTCAGCAGCTCCCAGGGAGCCCTGCATTGCCCAGGAGCATGGGGGAGACCTGCCATGGCTGCAGTGTGAGGAGCACGTGGAAGCCTCTTGGCCAGTCCACTCCCTGTCTCTGCATGCTGATCCCCCCCTCACACAGGCCATGCCTACAGCACCACCTCTTCCTTTCTTGGCTAAGCTGCCCTGGTGTATGCACATATGGTTTCTGGGCTCTGATAACAAGATAGTGCCTCATTCAGTTGATATTCCCCTGTCTCTCAGAGCCACACATCCCCCTACCCTTCCAAAGCCCTAGGAAGTGCTTTTACGCACTGAATTACAGCTCAGCCCCCTCAGCTCCATGTTATCATCAGAGCAAGGCCCAAAAAGCTCTACAGTGAGCATGTGAATGAAATGAACCTTTTATTCTGGGAGTTGCTTCAAGAGGAAGAAATAATCTATGATGCCCCACAAAACTCCAGAAAAAAAAGTCACATCCATCTGTGAACGCCAAAAGCCAGGCTTCTGTCCACCCACAGATTTATCTGGAAGGTGGAGAGAGGCAGGAGCACCCCCAACACCCCTTCCCTTAGCTCCTCTGACTGCATTATGCTCTCCATGTCATCTGTATGAGAGTGACCATGCTCACAGGGCAGAGCTCCACAGCACTGCCTCTTCCCCTAGACCTCACTGCAGATAGATCTGGCTCTGTTGCCCAAATCCTGACACTGGGATTAGCCTAAGAGATCAGATGAAACATCTTGGCTTCTCATAAATCTCTGCTGAGGAGCATGCCTCCTGTACTTGCCTCTAGGCATACGTTGGCTGGAGGCCCCTCACCCTATGGATTGACCCCTCTGGTCCCTGGCTAGCCTGGTCCACATGAGAAGCCCGAGAGGGGGTGGAATGGAGGAAGGCTGCCTGCTACAGCCTTCCATGCTAGGTTGAGCAGAAAGGCAATCAAGTTTCCTAAGCACTGTAACAGATCACAAGGTGTATATTTATACCAGATACTCACATACTTTGGGTGAATTGTGCAACATGAGATTTGTCATCATGCATCAGATCACTGTGTATCTAATCCAATACAATGGCTTTGACAATGTCGGGAGAGCTGAGCTGCCTGCAGCAATGCACCTCGCTAACTGTGCAATGCAGGAACAGAGGGTCTGGGATTAAAATTCCTCCCCAGTTTCTCCAGCAATCAACTGGTACCCTGACTGCTCTTATTATCTAAGCAGGCAGAGCTGCAAATGTAAATAATCACAAGATTAGGCAGCCTTCTAAAAACAACTAGTACAACTGCAGCATATATTTCTGGGCTGCCCCCTGGGCTGGATATGTTTTAAGTGGGATAATATTTCATGCTGATTTCACTTTACTTTCCTCTGCTAAATGATTCTTGGGCTAACTGCACCCTGGATGCCAGCAGTGGAGTTACTCCAGTGCTGGAAGTGACCCATAATCTTTTACACCACTCCTAGCATCATCTTTTATGCCTCCCATGATCTCCCCATTCCTTGCATGCTTGTTTTTTTTTTTTGTTGGTGTTGTTGGTGGTTTGTTTTTTCTTTGTCATCTTTGCTGCAAGGGAATCAAGCCATTCTCCCGCTTTGGGTGTGCTGGCAGGCAGCTGCACTCTGTAATGGTGCTGCTGCCTTTGTGTTTGCAGTGCTGTCATCACCCCTTGATCAGCCCAGGAGTCAGTTACTTTGCTTGGCCAGTTTGGGCTTCTGCCATTCACAGAGCAGGGCTCTCCCCTGAGCTGTCTGCAGCAGCTTTTGCAACACTCCCATGAACATGTACAGATAATTTCAAGCCCGTTAATGCGAGCAGTTATTGGGCTGCTTCTTCCCAGCCTGCATAGCTTGACTCTCTGGTCAGAGCAAGAGTGTCTCTTGCTCTTTCCCCCTTTGCTGTCCCTCATTTTTAGTGCTTCCTACAGCTGATTTACTGTAGTCAAATGCCCTGAATTAGTCAGTTGTTTGTCTACAGAAAATCCCTTCCTCCTTGCACTGTGACCTGCAGAAAAAGGGCCAGGGAGGGGGAATCCTTCCTTTGTTCTGCAGTGAGTCTCGGGCATGGGAATCATTTTGTTTCTCTGCTTCTCCTCTTCCAAAGGCTTCTCTTCCTAGTGCAAAGAATCTGCTGTGAAGTAATAGAGTCACTTTTGGTTCTGGCCCTTGTGAAGCTTGGTCCCTGAAATCCCTGTAATGGCTTTTGCAGGAGTGCCATGACTTTGTGTCTCACAGTCTGTGTGGCACTGGGTCAGTGTTGCTTCAGGCTGTGTTGAAGATGATTTTTGAGCAAAYATCCATCATATGACACAACTAATAGTGCCGTTTGCTCCTACCCTTTTCTGCTTCCTTCTGTTTTGTAATTGATTCATCTTTGTTGGCATCTGCTTTTCTGTTTGGTGTGTTCTGTCCTGCCAGTGCCCAATGTAATTCCCTGCCTGCCACCCCCTAATGTAACAGGACTCAGATGATGGTGGTGGGAGCTACCAGGTGTGGAGCAAAGACTGTCTCACTTGGAGTGGGTTATACTTCAGGGACTAGATTGACTAGGTTTGCCAGATGCCAGAGGACCCAGTGATTTTTCCCAAATGTAGATTAGGGCACTGATTGTTTAAAAGCCCAAGTGGTTTTTCAGGCAAACCAAGCTCCCCGGAGTGTCCAGTAGCCTTCATACCCTTGCTGAGCTGCCAATGACAACAGTTTGTGGTGAGGCAAACGTTGCTGGAGATCTTTGTTCAAAAATTGAGACCATTGCCTGTGACTTGTCCTGGGCACCCCAACAAAGTTGGGATTGCTTTGTCATCCTGTAAGATATCATATGCGTGATCTGTGCTGTGCTAGAAGCAGGGCAAGGATACCAGCCTAGCAGTTGGTGTGCTCCTGCAAAGCTCCCTGGTTAACATCCCCCAGTATTCCCACCTCAACCACTGGCTCATGTCTCATCTGCCAGTGTTAGCTTGTAGCCAGAGGAGCCTTGTCCCCAGTGCCTGACTGGTCTTTGGTTATCCTGCACTTATAGGAGTGCCAGAAGGATGAGGCACAGCAGGACTCCTGGACCTCCTGTGACCAAGACAAGTGTCCACTCATCGCACACTGTGAGCCTTCTCACACCCTGCGGTGCCTGAGGTCCTTCTCTGGTGAAACTTTAGCTCCTAAAGATTCCTGTCACCGTTCTGCCCTCAATTAGCATGTGTCTTAGCTCTCCATAAGGTGGATTAATTGATAAAGAAAAAATTCCTACCCAGCTGATTCCTGCTAGGTCTTACCTCACCTCATAGCTCACAGGATTGTGCCCCAGGTTTGCTGAGATCTGCTTGTGTCCTGGGCTTTGGACTCTGCTCAAGCTCTAGAGTTGCTGAGGTGTTTGGCCAGACAACTCTAAGGAGGCAACAGCTATACCAACTCACGTGGCCCAGGCAAACACCTCGGTGATTTTGCTTTGGGACTCATTTGTGCTGAGGGTTGGTCTAAGACATCTTAGATGGAACCTGCAGCATCTTAGACACCAGCTTCCACAGAGATGAGATTCTGCTGGAGTGAGAAAGTACATTTCCAGCTCTCCTGTGTGTGAAGCAAAGCCTGGCTCTGGGACTGAGTGTTGTCATTGCTCACACTATCTGCTTGAGCTTGCAGAGAGCCTGAAACAGGAGCTCTGAGAGTTGTTATGCTTCCTCCTCCCCTCCAGAACAGGAAATCTCATATACTGACAAGCAAGAGAACATGGTAGTTCTGCATCATCTTAAAGGGGTGAGCTTTGATTCAGTGAGAACAGCAAATACTTCTGTTAACAAATATCTGAAACACTAATGAAAAAAAACAGAGCAGAACTCTTTATAATAAAGCGAATCAGATTTTATTTTTATACCCTCAAAGTTAAAAATATGCATTTCAAAATATTTACAATGACTATATATGAAATAACCCTTGTTAATGAAACAGCAACATACAGTACTAGAATATACCCACCAAATTGATAAAGTACATAAGAAGAAAATGTAACAGAAAGAAAGAGAAAGAGAGAGAGAGAGGTAAATAGCATCCATGCACAATCTGCACCTGCATGTTTTTTTACACTCTGCCTTTTAGTTGTGGATGGATTCACAGGAAGTTTTGACCTCTTGTCCTTACAAATGCCACTTGTGACTGAGATTCTTCGAGCTGACAGAAATTTGTGGGTTGCAGCAGTACCAATGCCTGACTTTCCCATGCCAGCCTTTCACATGGGGACCTTGTATTACAGGGCGGACTCAAAATCTCTCAGCAACCCTGGGAGGTAGGTATAGTTTTATGGAAGAATTTGGCAGATGGAAAAGCACCGGGTTAAGTGACTGGCCTAAGGTTGTGCAGCAGGGAGCAGAACTCACAAGCCCTGCCTCATCTCTCCTAATCTCTCATTAGGGAATACATTTCCTCTGCTAACCAGCATCATCTGCCTTTGAGATGAGCTGTGTCACAAGGTGGGGCTCTCAATTAATACCATGTACTGCGTGACGATGTGGGAAAAAACCCTGCCTACAGATAAGGACTTGTCTTAGTAAAGATCTGTGATGTTGCAGTTACCATGTTCTCAAGCTGAACAGAAGATTTTAGCATAGACACACACCCAGATGATTCCCTCTCTGCATGTGCATCATTGAGCAACTACATCCTCTGTAATTAGGAATCCCTGTGTATCTTCACCCCCACACTTTCTCTCTCTCTCTCTTTCTCCATCATCCACGCCTGTATATTTGCCTTTCCTACCTATAACTGATTGAACCATGGGAATGTCAAATAGTGAACAGAACAGCAAAAAAAATTGCTGCCTTATTTCTATAGATATTTTAATATGAATTTAATCTGATTTCTATTGGGTTGCTTCTCAATTTAATGTCTTTAACTTTCACATATGTGCATACATATATATATATAAAAAAATGTAACAAAAAGCCCATCCCATTTCTTTCAATGGACAAAAAAAGGGGTCATAAGGCTCACTGTCCAACCCACAAGGCACACCGAAACGTAAGTGAGAAGGGCTCTAGGAAGGGAAAAAGATGTAGCTCTTGTTTTTGTGGTGCCCTTCAATCAACACTGCTGAGCTTGAAGCTTTGTGAAGGTATGACATGACTGCAGAAAAGGAGAAGAGCTGTCTGGGTCACGTGCAGATTTGTGGTGCAACAGCCCCAGGAGTGCTAGATCAGTTGGAGCTGTTTCTCCCTCTCTTTGGTGAAGGAGTTTCTGAGGATTCTAGCTTTGTTAGTGATTTTTCTGTGGTGGTGGCAGTGGTGATGATGGTGGCTGTTTCTGTCTATTGGCCCAGCAGTTCTCTCAGCAGAGCAATTCTTCCCCATTCCCAGTAGCCAACCCTCTCCCCTGGACTCCCATCAGCCTTATTTTTTCCTAAGAACAAGGTAGAGGATGCCGATGATGAAACTGAAGCAAAAGCAGATCCAGGCCAATATGAAGCAGTAGCCATGGTGAGGACCTGTGAACTGGGGCATCTTGCCTGCAAACCGAGCTGTGTAAATGGAGACTCCAATCAGAATGCACATCCCTGTGGGAAGGAAAAGGGAAAAGATAGTTGGAAAATGCACAGAAACCGGAGTTGCTGCAGGACTTCTGAAGTACTGTTGTCCCCTGAGATTGTAATGCATGTCTTGTGCCATATGAGAGAGGGGCTGCTGCCCATTAGGCTTATTTATGGAGGATTTCGCCTGCAGACATGATGACATAAGACACTCAGGGCTTGTTTAGTGGGTGCCATGGGGAATGAGCCTTTGTTAGAAGGAAATCAGTAATAAGATCTGCAGACAGTTTGGTGCTACATGTTGAATCCCATGAGCAGTAGCTGTCTGTTTATTCCCCTGCCTCCCAAAATACTTGAATACTTTTTGTTGTATTTCAAAGGTATTTTGCAAAACCCACTGGGCTTTTCTAATGAAAATCTGGAAATATTTTTATTATATACACTAAAAAAACCCCAACACTTTCCAATTCCTCAGTGCTTTGTTTTATCAAAAAAATGGAAACATTTAGCTGGCTGACAACCTCCCCTGATGGCCATGTGTGGCAGACACGTGTGGCTCCTTGCACTTGCAGAGGCAGCGAGACACATGCAGAGCCATTGCAAGGTGCGCATACTTACAACAAACCAGCATGATGGCTCCAGTGATGTAGAAACGTTTGCCTTTCTCCAGGGTGAACAGCTGGACAATGAACATGACAAGCGCGATGACGGAGAAAATGATCGAGAGGATCATAAAGGCTTGCACGGCTTTGAGGGAAGCTGTGAACACACAGGGAATAGATTTGGGAAGGTCAGGACTCAGCCTTGGTATTGTGCACCAAGGTCTTGCAATTCATCACCACAATGAAAATGCAAATGTAACTTACCCTCTTCATGACTGTTGACTTGCAGCCTCTCGCAGGTTTTGTTGCACAGCAGCCAGAGTCCCGATGATGCGGCCGTTCCTAAGTTGGAAGAACCCACCATCCAAACCTGAAACAGGATGAAACAGTTGTGTCAAGGGGGAGGGAGGCTTCCTTTCTCTTCTGGCCAGTTGTCAGACTAAACCATAAGGGGAGGAAGAGTAGCCCAAGTGCCACGAGACAGAGAGCTGAAAAAGTCAGCGTGTGTCGGCAGCAGATGAACAGCCGAAGCAGGTGGGAGATGACGCAGGCTTCCAAAGCCAGGAGGCATTCGGCCCAGGCAAAACACCAGGGAAGCCTGTTCCCATGATTGGGGGGAAATCGCTCACATCATCCTCTCCCTCTCCCCGTGCGAGGCGGCAGGAGGGCACGGTGGGGCGAGCAAGCCGCCCAGGCGGGTGCGAGGGGCCCCCGAAATCCACCCCTGCGGGGTGAGGGGTGCGTGGGAAGACCCCAGCTGCGCCCCCCCGCCCAGCAGCCAGGGGTCACCCCCGCCCCGGGGGTCCCAGCAGCCGGGGGGGTCCCGGCTGCCCCCCCTTGCTCAGGCTTGCCATCCGGAGCAGCGCTGGGAGCTGTGCTTCTGGCGGCACCCCCAGCCCCCGCCAGCGGACTCCTGCCGTCAAAACAGACAGGCATGGGGGAGCGCCCAGTTGTGCAACAGCCTGGCCGCCAGATGGGATGATAAATACCGCTTCGGAGCTGTCATCTGCTGATCTCCCCGGCTCCTCATTGCGCTTTCTTGGATGAGGAGTGTTGAGGTGCTGCTGGCTCTGGGATTTGGGAGCAGGGGGCAGCAGGCAGAGGCTGCCTCCTGTACCACCCCGACTGCCTTTCTGCTCCCTGAGCATACCCATCACTGCTTCATATTTACTCATGGCCGTGAGTGGGTGTCCCTCACCTATAGACCTGAGCACCCACCCGCCTGTCCCCCTGCCAGCCATATAAAGGTATAAAGGACTAGCTACTGCTGCAGAAGGCAACAGCTGTGTCTCATCCAGGGTGGTCTCTACTTACGTTGGCAATGGTGGAGACAAAAAGCATGATGACAGTGGCGATGTGAACCACAAAGATACCAGCCAGTAGCACCAACATCTTGGGTCCCTACTAAGCGGTGTCACGGATACAAAGAGCTCTGGAGGAGAACAAGAACAGAGGGAGGAGGTGAAGGCAAGGGCTGAATCAAAGAATAGCATTACTATAAGCTTTATTTACATGTGAGAAAACAGGTTGATCTTAAATCCATTCTGGAAGCATGTAGTCACAAAAAAACATCACTAAAACCTTTGTCAAAATCTGCAAAGGAGTTGCTCAAGAGGCTAAAGAAAGCCTGGAGGTAAAGGAACCAGTCTGGGAGGAGGTGTAGAGCAGGGGTAGTTAGCTTGGGGGCATTTTAAAAATAGCCTGAGTATATACACAGGTTGCTTAAATTGGTGTGTGGTTATGTAAAGTAAAAATGACATACTCCAGGCCTACACTCCAGGAAGAGGAGTTTTTGCCCACAGGATTCACAGAGGTCAGGAAAGATTTTCTCTTCCTGTTCTCCTTTTCCCTCTTGTGGCACAGCCTCCTCCAGCTGGTCTAGGACACGGACAGGTGGAGTGAAGCGGAAGACTGTGTGTTCCCGGGTGCATCAGGTGTTGAGCAGCGGCGGAGACTGGGGGGCTACCCCTACTCAATGGCCCACTCCATTATGTGAAGAGAAGAATAACCAGAACAGAAACACCACTGAGGTGTTCTGGGGCAGAGGAAAATGCTTAAGCTTGCAATGAAAACTGCCTGTTCCCCTTTTAAAACTTGAGGCATGCAGATCACTTTATTCCTGCAGTAAGATTCTCTTGTAATGCCAATTTCTTTTTGGATTGTTTTGGGTTTTTTTCCCTCTGTACCCTGCAAGCTTTTATTTTTTGTAAGATTCTCTGTCATTGATGAACATGTGATTGAAAGGAATGTGCTTTACATAGCTCTTATGACACTGTTCATTAAGGCTGCTGACTTCTCCCCTGAAAATGCGAAATACAAGGAACAAATCTAAGTTGTGAGAGTGAGTGCAGACAATTCACACCGAGTGAGCATATTTCCCTTCCTTCCAGGCATTTATTAGTAATTGTGCAGTATAGCCACAGAAATCAGGCAGAAGAGTTTACTGGGTCCACTCTGTGGCCAGTGAAATATTGCTTCCTAGAAAGTTTCACAGGGCTGTGTTGCTCTTTCTCTTGGTAGTGCTGGTATTCAAGTGGTACTGAAGAGCACGTATAAAGTGTGTGATTAATGTTGGCTGTCAAGTTATTTTGGTCCAGGTGATTCAGGTAAGGTTTGATGCCGTCATCATTTGTATAGGGTGTGGTAACATTGTCATGGAACAACACAATTATACTTTATGATGTCTTTCATACAAACTGTAACAAAAGGCTTTGTAAAGTCCCATAAATGTGGGGTTTTTTTACTCAATGACTCCTCCTTCTCCACTCCTGTCTTTCTGCTCATTGTGGCCATGTGTGGGAGTGTATTCCTGTAAAGTGCTGCAGCTATTCCTTGTGCTCTTTTGGATACAGTTTCCCAAACCACAGCGGGCAGGCAGGCTTCTCCATCAGTGGCTCTTTGTCCAGTTCAGCATTAGCTGATGACCAGGAGGAATTCCTTGAGTTGATGATCTCAAGGAACCAGCTCTGTTAGGTCACTCCTCCCACCCAAACCAGGCCATGCCTTAGAAGGACAGATTAGGTTTGATCCTGTCTCCTCAGCAAGAACTTGTCTGTTGTGAGGTTTCCTTCACCTGGGAGAACTCTCTGAAGTTGTTTAGCCTTGGCTTGCTGAACATGGGCTGGGCTTACTTGTCTGCTTTGGGGTGTCCTAGCAAACTCCTCAAGCTGTAGGGCTTGATTTGCCTGGATGGTCTGGTCACTGTGCCCTCTCTTGTCACAGTACCCTCCCTTAGTGATGATCTTGGAGAAAGTATAGCCTTCTTAGGAGTTCCTCTCTGACTGCAGTGACAGTCATTTATGAATTCAGCATTGCTAAAATCCAGGTTCTTAATACTATATGCAGGCTACCACATGAACACATCTGAGCATTAAACCGCTTCTTTCCATTGACTGCAAAAGGATGAGGGTTTCAAAATGCTGGATGGCAACTGATATGGATATGGCCACTGTACCTTGAGCTGAGAAACTATTGCTGTTGCCATGATTGTTATATATCTGCAGCAGGTGCCTTGAATGGAGCCGAGCCCAATCTTCCCATCCCCTTGACTATTTGTCATCCTTTTTTCTGATTACCTTGGTTCCTACACAAACTGTAACAAGTACTCTTTCCACCATAGTGTACTGGTATGCATACACCTAATTGTGGCAAATTCGCCTGCTCTGAAATTTACCTTTACTGAACAGTGGCTAAACTTTCTTCTTTCTTAGATGGACCTATTTTTATATAGCCTCTTTAAAAACTAATTCAGCGGGTTTTTTGCTGATTATTTTCAAGGACCTTCAAAAAAGCCCTGTACTTGAAAGACTAAAACTCTACTTTCATGACACCCTAAAGGACTAGAACAGTCCTTTTAAATGCATCTTCTGTTTGCATTCAGAAATGAAAATGAGGGATAAATGTTACTTTTCAATGTAAAAAAAAACCCCACACCCAGAACTTTGACCAATACGCTAAGAAAAAAACCAAATCCTTTATTCCCTTTGCTTTTTCTCCCCATTCTCACACTGCTTGAGAGCACTGTTAGTTCAGGTGCTTTCAGTGCATCTACTTCCTGAGAACGTCAGCACCTCTCCCTGAATATATACACGCTATCAAATGCAAACTCCCCTGGGGATATGTGCTCACAGCTTAGATTTGATTCTTTGTGAATTAAAGCACAAGCCTCCCTCTCTATTCATTTGCTTTTCCCTTCCTTCATCTCTCCTTGCCTTTTAAATAAAACACGAGAGAACAATCCCAAAGGAGCAGTGGGTGAACGAACAGCATTGAAATAGAGTCATTTCTGTCTCTGACGGTACGGCGTGGACTTTTCCTCCCATTAGACAGAGAAAATGGCAGAGCATTGGTGACTGACAGGATACTCTTTCCATTTGTTAAGCGTGAGACATCTTTCTCCGCTACAGGGTGGGGTCACATTGCTGGAGCAATAGGACACAATTGCATGCAAATGCCTTTTCTTCCATCCCCCTACCTAAACTGCAGCTGGATTTGGAGCTCCTCAGGCTCTTCTTGGGCTATGAGTCAGTCTTAGCCTTCCTAGAGCTGCCAGTTTTTTCCACTGACTCACCGCAAAGCTCTCAAAACCACAATTATTTAACCCTGCAAGTGTTCAGGACACTGTCAGTTTTAGGACTGCTTCTCAAGAACCAGTCAAGCAACCAGGTTGCCAATCCTGTATTGAGCCTCCTGGCGTGTCTTCCAGAGGAGAGACCCCAGTTATGCCAAGAAAAACAGCTGAGACATTAGAGTAGAATGACTACTGAGGCAGGACAGGCTGGTGAGAAAGGAGTGAAGGTCATGCACCTGCTGAACAGCCTGCGTGAGTCAAGAGAAGATCTTGCACTGATGACAGTGGACTGAGTTTCCTTTTCCTGCGATGATGGATGAGGAGAAATAACAAGCCACACCAACAGTAACCATGAATAACAATCACCATAGCAGCCTTCAGCACAAAAAAGCCTACAGATAAGCATGACAGACTCTTATCTGTGTAGAGACTATTTCTCTAACCTTTCAGGAGTACACATACTGGGGAACAACACATAGCTCTGCTGCACCCTAAATCAAGTTCAAGCAGGCAAGCACTATCCACTAAAAACAAAGACAAATTCGTCTCATGCAGGCAAAGTGTAGCCACCCATATTGCCCCTCTGTCTACTAAAGTGTTTTGGATCCTTCTATCTGGAGGGCAATCCGGAGAAGTGAGTCCTTGCCTTTGGTTTGCTGCTTAGCAAAGCATCAGGATGGAATGCAAAGTACCATTTGGAGATACGACAAAGGCCAATGGTATAGTTCCTCAAATATAGGGAGTGGGTTACTCAAGAAGGTAAGTCAGATTAGGTAGTGGTCCTTTGCTTTGGCAGAAAGTGCACTGCAGTGAAAGGAGTAGAGGGGAAGTGTATAGGATGTTTCTGCAGGAATGATCGGGTTGTTTGGGGTGAAAAATCAGAGCACTCTCAACTAAATCAGAAATATTTCAGATCTGAAGTGTTCCTAAGGGATGTAGCTCATCTGACTTCCATTCCCATACTCCTCTCTGAACTGAGGTTCCTGCTTGGGACTGCCTCTCCCCGGGTGAGCTGGTGAGGCGTACTGTGAGAGATGCTGGCTGAGGGGAGAACTCAGCCAATAGCCCATAGCAGCCTATAGTGTCCAGGAAGCAGAGGACATCTAAATCACACCGCCTGTGAGCATCGTGGTGACCTCTGACTCCTCTGAAACTCAGTTTTTTAGCTGAAATCCCTTGGGTTTGATACATTCAATTTCTCAACAAAGGAAAGATGGCACTTTGGGGAAAAAGCAAATGCTTTTGGCCAGAATGTCAACAAAAATCTCTATAGACTGAAAGCAACAGAGATGAAAAAAATCCTGCCTTCCCCAGCTGCCACCACAGAATATAAGGAATGCAGTAGTAAGTCAGTCCAGTGGTCTGTCTCACCCAGTACACTGTCTGATGGTGGCAGTAGGAGGTCCAATATTTAGAGAAAACACGTGAACCTGGCCACTGTCTGACGTGGCACAGAGTCATACCAGGAATACTGGTGGTTCGAATCAGCGCCAAGGCCACTTGGAAAGGAAGGGGAAAATTGGAGAGGATGGAACAGAAAATAAAAACTATTTAATATCGTTTGAGACAGCCACAAACTGCCACCTCTGTCACTGGTGCGTTCCTCACTGCAAAGCCAACCTACAAATAGCAATGCTGCCACAATCCTACCAGTACAGGAAACCTCGGAGTGGGATTAAAACCTTCTGCAGAATTTGTAGATCTGCTTTTGACTGAGCTGAGGGCCTGACTGCATCTTAGCCCTGCTACAACTGCATGCCTTGTCATTGTGTGCGATATGAGCATGAGTCCTCATTGTGCCCAGGGTCATTTGGCAGGATGCAAAGATGTGAAGATCTCTGTGATATTCTGGTGGCATCGCGACTTTGGACCCATCACATTGTTACTAGAAAGCTCATGACAACTTTAAACAACCACAGGGAAGGATCTTTTAGCTTTCACCCTTTGCTCTGTTTCATGCTTCAGATCCAGCTGAATCCAGAGTCCTTGCTGACTCCAGACTTTTATAAACCACTGTACGCCAGCACTGCTGTTGACAACCTGGTTTTGACAGACCGGCCTGACTCAATTTACAAGTCAGATGCTTTTTATAGACATGTGGGTGAGTAGGCTGGTGCCTCTGGAAAGAGATTTCACATGTGTGGGAAAAGGGTTGGGCAGGAGGTGTGCGTGGGCACACGGAGACCTTTGGAGCCTCTGGTTTATGGCAGTGAGAAGATTTTGTGCATGCATGGGTGGTGGCTGTGGTGACCACATGGGGTACAGCAAGGCTGTAAAAGTAGCAGATGAATATCAACGAAAAGGAAAGTATAGAGCAGCCTGAGGGGCTACAACTGAAAATAAATTTAAGTAAGTAAGTGGAAGATTTTGGCTGGTTCTTGGGAAGCGTTTCCTGGTGGTATGGTCTCCAAGGGATCAGGGGGAATTGCCTTCCCAGGGGAATGGTAAAGCCCCAGCATGTGAATCATTTATTGTGGGACCACATAAAGTCCTCAAGAATCCACCCTGGGTAACGAACCTCCATGCACTGAGAGATGCAAGGGGGAGTCACAAAAGATGACACACAAGGGTTTTCCAGCTGTCATGCTCGTGATTCATATGAGAATGGGGAAATATCAGAGCTCCTAGAGCAGACAGTGAGAAATAGGCATTTTCTCCAGAAGAAACCACCCTCGAGCGCTCAGCCATTGTGAGCGCTCAACATCAACAGAACCTTCAAAGCTTGCTTGGTAGTAGGAAGGGGAAGAGACAGCTGCCTGGGGCCTGGCAGGCAGCCAGCAGCCGCTGCTGGAGGAAAACACTGTCAGTCCTCACACTAGACACGCCAAGGAAAGGCTGGGACTGATGGGCAGCGAGTAAGAGGGAGGGGTGGGGAAGGCTAATGGAAGCACAGAAGTGTTCCTCTGCTTCTTTGGAGGTGCGATGGGGAGCACCCTCACCGCTTAGTGCGTTGGATGGTCCCTGGGTGGGTTAATTACGGGAGTTGCTGGGACTTGCAGGGGTTCAGACAAGATGCCGAGATATGCAAGAAACGTTTGTGGGAGGACTGACGGTCTGGGCGATGACGTGGTGTGTGTAGGGGTGTGCATCTGCAGCTCTGCACGGCTCCCTCTATGAATGGGAGTGTGCATCTGTGGTTTCCCTGTGAGCAGAGCTGAACTGTGTGTGTCTGTCTGTCTGTGTGTGTGCTCGTGCATGGCTTCCTTATGGGTGTGCGTATCTATCTGTGCGTCTTTGACACTGACAGTGCTCACGTGGGAGAAACCATCTGACAGCTCTGACAGGAAAATTCAGGTTACAGTGTGGTGTGAGCAAAAGTGCACAGATCATTTCTGGTGGGACTTCCTGCTTTTCCTCCTTGCAACAGCCTTTAGATAGAGGTGGAAGGTCCGTGGAGCCCACATCAGCTGTGCTTTTGCCTGCATTTTTAAATTAAAACTGCAATTCTCTGATTTACATAGACAGTTTTGTAAAGATCTTCCCTTTGTTTTCAAGGGAGGGTAACTCTGAAAAAGAAGTGGCTCCTTATCAGATAGCGTCGCTCTCTCTCAAGACTGCAAAACCTCTGAACATGCCAGTACAGCCTATGAGACATGGAGGTCAATGCGACTTAGGCATCTAAAGAGTCTGAGCTTTTGGGTCAGCCTGCTTCCAGGGTGTCCTTTTTCCTGCAAGCCAGCTTGGAAAAGACTGTGCAGGATTAAATTGCAAAATTGTGTGGTAGCTCCTTCTTTCAACCCACAGTGCACGAGTGATGGACTGGGGGGAACAGGAGCATGAGTATAAAGCAGAAGCAAGAGGATGCTGTGCAGCCTGGAGTTGGTCAGTGCTCTGTGCAGGATGGGGTAAAGTTGGTCGTGAGGTAAAATGCCCCATCTGGCTTCAAGAGGGCTTCTTACACCTGTGATTAGTATGGGCTGGCAGAATGGTATAAGGGTCATTCTAGCTCATGTCACATGTGGAAATGGCTTTCCATGAGGCATCAGGAACTCCCCTTGTCGGAGCTCACCATGCTGGCCTGGCTGCAGTTGCTGGAGGCCAGCTAGCAGGCAGGTTGGCTCAGCTGCCTGAGCTGGCATGACCAGTGGCTGTGCCAGTCTCAGAGCCCAGCTTTCCTTCAGCAGTGGTCCACATTCCTGGAGCTGGTCTTCAGCAACCCCCTGACCAGCCTGCTCCCAGCTCTGAGCATTTTGTAGCTCTCCCCTCTTGCTCCCATGGCTCTCACTGTCCTTTCCAGAGGCTTGCTGGGGCCCACAGGGGAGATGTCTCTTAAGAATGAGAAGAATGTGGATGCTGGACCCAGTCGTGGCAGCTGCTTTCACAACTCCCCTCCTTGAGCAGACTCTGCCCTGTGAGGGCAAAAGGACAGCAAAGGCCCTCGCCCCAGATTTCCTCTAATCCAAATGTATTGCCAGGTGGCTCCACACTGCAAGAGCTAAGCCTTTGGCATGAGTCACTGCTCACCTGCTGTCAGCCACTCCAATGCTCATAGTTCATTGCATTTCTCCGTATGGCTGGGGATGATCTAGCCCAGGACCTGTCCTTGGGCTCTCGTCATGGGTATCTCCCCAGGCCTGCTGTACAGACTGGTTTTCATAGGGGAAAAGGGATAGATCTTAATTATGAGCTTGGCAAACTGGTCACTCCCTTGGGGAATGTGGGTTCTGGAGCTGAGTTGTCCTAACCTGTCCCTCCCTACCATGACAAGGCATGGGCTACGTTTGGTCTTACTCAGAGAGCAGCTTCCATGTACTCGCTGCCCTGCTGCAAACAGTTCAGGAGGAGGAGGGTGCGTGGAGCTGCAAATTTGGCCAGGGTTTCCTTTGTTCATTGTCCAGCTGTTCTAACTCAGGAGGTACTTTCCAAAACTCTCCCAGTGGGGTTTGAAGAAATCATGCTCCAGATTGCAGCCCCCAGATGTGCTGCTTTGCTGCCCTCCCTGCAGCGTAACAGCAGAAAGCAGTTTAAGAAAGGAGGCACTCTAAATTTCCCTCTGGGCAGTTGATATGGGGAACTGCTGTGGACCCTGTGTCATACTGTGGGATGACTGAGTGTCGACTGGCTCTGACAGAGGATCTGTATAGTCAAATTTGAGCTGGTGCTTCAGCACGTTTATTCAGGGCCAGTATTATAGCGCTGTGACTACCAGTTAATTATCAGTCCTGGCAGAGGCTGTCAAAAGAGCAGGGCCATGGAAAAGAGCCTTCTTTTCTGTACACGCTGCTTTGCCTCAGCAGAAAAGACCCATGAAGTATTAAACATCCATCTTCAGATGGGGAGATAGGAAATCCCCTTCCTTGCCCTCCCTTTTTAGGGTGTAAAAGAGCACCTCTGGGTCTCTTACTTCTCCCTGCCTTGAAGAAAGGGTAAAGAGATCTCATCTTTTAGTCCTTTTTCATTACTTTTTTTGCAGGAGAACAGGAGGAAGGAAAAAAATTAGGACTGCCACCCCTTGCAGCCTGCCCTGTGTTGTGTTGGGTGACAGTGCTGTCACCTCCCTGTTGAAGGTTACAGGCATAGGAGCCCAATTAGATCAAAGGGGTCTAGTCATGCTATTTCTTGCCTTGTGGAGCGCTTGAATATCCGAGGGCAAATCCCAGCCTGGCATCAGGTGCCTCCCCCTTTGCCATCGGGTGTAGCACTCGGTGGAGAGCACCCATCAAGCAGTCAAAGGGAACTGGGCAGGTGACCAAGTGGAATTGTGCCGTGGAGGGGGTGTTGTGGCTGCCGCGTGGGGTTGATGGGGCCTGTGAAGCTCTGTGGGAGTGGGCAGGGCTAAGGAAACAGGCTGTACCCTGCCACCCCTGCCACTTTTGCTCTGAGGAAACTCAAGCAGGTGCAGGCTGAGTGCCATGTGCCAGCCTTGCAGCTGGGAGGGTGATGAATAGAGTGAAAGATTCATGCTTGTAGCAAATCTCCCCCGCCTCATTGTAAACAAGGCCCTGAGGTGGGTCTTTTACCAAAAAAACCTCTGGCTATTATCAGCAGATCTCCCAGAACTGTTGCAAAATACAGTCTCTCCTCCACCCCAGGCCACCAAACAGTAATTCCTGCATGCACTTGCATTGCTCTCACACTGCAAAATTCAGAGACCACCGGCTAGGCCAGCAGGGCCGGTTTTCCAAGCCCAGGGCTCTCTGTCCTCTCAGCAGGGTACTGGGAAGCACTAGCAACCCTGCAGGTCTGAGGCACCCACTCCAAAACTGGGTGTTTCTCCACAAGATCCCAAGTCCCTCCTCCATTAATGTGTCCTTGGGTGTGGCTCGAGTCCATCTCTCTCAGATTTCTACCTCGGGATGGCACGTGCCCGGTGGAGATGCCCGGCTCTCACATGAGAGTAGCCTGGATGAATGGTTCGGACTGTATGCCACATGTTTGAATGGTTAGTCATAGCTGGGGGGGGCTTCCGTGGGAGCCTGCGGGGAGGAACTCCTTAGGTGGGTGTGCAGTGCTTCATATGAAGGAGCTGCATTTCAGGGTGTGCTTCCAAGCACTGCAGTGTTAGTAAGATACCTCAGTTTTGATCCTTTTCCTATGCTGATCCTCAAGGGAGCAAATAGAAATAGGCTGCCTTTAAGTCCACACTCTCTCAGTGCACACAGTCCCCAGGTTTGGCAACTGTGTGAGGTGGGCTGGGTGGAGGCATTCGACTGAGACTGACTTAAACCCCTGTTATTATAGGAACAATAGCTAATGGGCTCCAAGTTTTCACACTCTTCATGCCCAGCTTGTGTGTTTGCTCAGAAAAGAATCCCACTCTGTCCAGAAATGTCAAGTGGGCAGTTCCTGCGCAAAGCTGCTCTCAGAGGTGCCTTGAGGAATTCAAAGCTTTGGAGTGAAAGTTGCTCTGTGGCCACAGCATATTTTTTTTTTTTTTGCAAACTGATTTCCTTGTTAATCGTGGTAAATGACAACTTCCGAAAATGCTTTCTACCCAGACTGATTGCTGACTGCCCTGGAAACACTCCCTGCCTCAGTCAGTTTCCCTACCACTCAAACACACCTATTTCTCAGGCAGGAGACACCCCTGCATGACCGAGCCACAAGCTATAGGGCCAGAGGGGACCTCAAAATTCACAAAATCCATCCTTCTGCCACAAGGTTAAGGTCAGCTCAGCTTCTCGGCCATTTGTATAGTAACTGTCCACAGCACCAGCCTGAGCCCCAGCCATTCCCAGCAGGACTGGGCTAAATACGGTTTCAGTCTCTTTCAGACCCATGAAACTGTGCAGGGGCGGGCTGGGTTCCTGCAACAGGAACCAAAGCCTAGTGCCAACACACTGGCTTTGCTGCGCTCCCTTCCTCAGACCTCAAAAATAGTTCAGGGATTTGACCGCAGGATACAAACCATAGCAGACAGATGAAGTGAGAGAACTGGTGAAGAAGGGGAGGGAGGGAGGGGGAGATTGCATGGAAAAAGGCAGGTGAAGAGGGAAAATTGCCAGTCTCTGCAATCCTACACTTCCCATCAGCGCCTCCCCCCACCACACCCCATCGTGCAGCCCGTGGTGCTCTTAGCAATTCCACCCGCTCCCTCACTTCGCCTCTCAGTGCTCCCCACTCCAGGATCTGTGCTGCTAAGGAAGGCGTAGCATGCATTTCTACCCATCACGTGGCTTTGCTTAAGAACTGGGGCTTGGCTTCAGCCTCAGAAGCTGCGACCCCAACAGAAAAAGAGAGCTCTTCCCCATTGTACCCCAAAGCCTGCACCTTTGGGGCCTCTTAGACTTCACTTGGAATGATCATTTTTGTTTTAAATTAAAACTTGGCAAACTACCGACGGAGGGGAGAGAGACACGCAGAAAAATGCGAGCGAGAGCCAGAAACGCTGAACCAGCAGCGCTGATTTCAAGCAGGCGTTTTCCCATATTTGTAAACAATGCCTCTCAAAAGYGGGCGGCAGCTCCTGTGCTGGGGCTGGCCCAGGTTGGGTGCCCCGTGCCTGCGCCCTGGCTGCACATGCCCTGGAGGCGAGAACAGCATTGCTGCTGCCAGTGCTCTACGGTTGCAACCGGGGCTCCTTGCAGTGTCGCTTTGCCCAGTAACGCAGCTGGATTTCAAAGCAAAAGCTGAAAGGTTAAGGYGCGTCCTGTAGCCAGCTCGTGTGCCAAGTTGAAGAGAAGTGATGGAACAGAGGAGAAAAGCAGGCTGGAGCTGCTGGGCGAAGGGAGCAGCCGCCTGTGAGGGAGAAAAGTTCCTGAGGATTTTCGAGAGCAGCTCTTACCGTGCGGGCTGGGGCCGGTCCTGGCACCTGTGGGAGCAGGAGCGTGCTGGGCTGCAGCGCTGGTGTCCTGGAGTGTAGAGCTGTAGTGAAGGGGAGTGACCTGGTGGTGGTTTAAGTTTCCTCCGGTGGTGCAGGAGGGTGGTGTCTTTCCACTCTGTTTTAAAGGAGTTACTATGAATCAGTCTGCCTTTAAAGAGAGGGAGAAGGGGAAAAAAAAAAAAATTAATGAGCTACGCCCTGCTTCGTTGGCAGGGAGTCAAGAGTCGCTGGGAGGAAACCAGCAATTCAAAGAAATCTGTGCAGGGCTGTGTCTGACTCAGTGTGCAGTACAGAGACCGCAGCCTGGAAAAACGACTGACGCTGATCCAGCTGAGTAATAGAGGCCCACAACAGCATCTGTTTATAAAGCTGAACTTCTGGTTGTCATAAAAAAAATGTATAGTTACAAATGTGGCAACGGGACTTCAACAATACAATCACTCAAACAAACAAACAGCCGGTTGCGGGGGGCATCGTGAGGCTGGGTGAGTCACCGCATCCCCTCCCCATGCTGCACGGAGAGAAGTCGCTGAGGTTGGTGGCACAGGGGAATGCAAATCGGACCTGTGGGGCTGGCATGGACAAGACTTTTGGGAATATACCAAGGAGCAGAGATGCTCAAAATGCAGCTCTGGCCTGGTGATGACTCTGGAACAAGTTGGCCAGATGGTGGTGGTTTGCTTCCACAGAGAGAGAGCAGGCAAGGAAGATGAAATAAGGAGTGTTGATTCACAGTTTTCTGAGATCAGCATTTCTTGTCATCTTAAAGACCTCCTAAAATAGATCCTTACATTTGCAGAGAATTGACTGGTGTAGTTGTCTCGTGGATGCTACAGGCAAGATTGAGTGGGGATGTGCTTGAGATGTGGGTGAAGGGGGAAGAAGATTGTCAGAAAGCATCTGGGTTAAAATGTGATTCATATTGTGATAGAGTTGGTGATCTGCTACTGCAAGGAATCAAGCCTGCCTTTGCAGAGGCCCACAAAGAGATAAGCAGACACTGATAAAATACCTGGCAAAGGCCTTTCCCACTTTAATAAGGAGGACACTGGATTGCCTTTCTTTGAAAGACAAAGCTGGTGCTCTTTGAAGTCTACATAGATTAAAAGACCATGTTATTTTTCAGATTATTCCTTCTCTCTGGTGTTATTGATAAGTGCCTGGTCTAATTTTAGACTATACCAACCTGCTTAAAAACAGACCTATGGATAAAACAGCAGCAAAGATGACACATATGGTGGGCAAAGACATGGTGCCCAGACAATCCCATGGGAATAAGCCTAACTGTGTTTAATACCTATGGGTTAGGACGTGCTTCTTGGTGATATACATGAATACGATATCCAGGGAAAGGAAAATCTATTTGCTTACCCTGCAGAAGGAGTTGGCATTTGCATCGAGCTGCACTGTCCATTTGCCCTCCCCTGTTCCCTCAGCAGAGTTTATTGGAATGAGGGATGCTCAGCTCCACACAAAATAGTGGAGTGCACGGTCCCAAAGCAGACGCTGTGAACCAGAGTTCAGCGGTGGTGGAGCATCCTCTGCCCCAGACCTGTTCACAAGTGACTACCCACCTGCCAGAGGGCAGCTGCCTGCACACTTGCAGAATTGCTTATCTGAGACCCAGCAGCCAAAATACCTGCATCTAAAACACACTCACATGGGGCAACAACAGTGGAGCCCCCTAAGAAGTCGGGTATGAAGTGACCCATGACTGGCAAAGCATTATTTGTCCAGAGAGAGCAAACTCGTTTTGTACAAATTGCTCTCTAGCCTGGGAGGCCATGTCAGGCAATGGCCAACATCAGACGCTTCGCAGGGAGGCAGTGGGGTTCTGCAGCGTTAGCGGCAGCTTGCCCGCAGGAGCATTGCTCCCTAGCTCTCCATCTGGAAATGTTGCTGCCCAGCCAGCAGAGTAAAGAACAGTAACCAGACAGGCCACATAAGCTGTGACTGTGGCCCTGGAGGAGCACTGGTACCCTGCCAGCAATTGGCTTCATCCCTGTTGCTATACCTGTCAAGCCGGGTGTGAGACAGGGTAACAGCGAGTGTCAAGCGAACAAAGGTGCAGATCGCTGCTCCTGTTTGGGAGCAATGCTGCATGTGGGCAAGATGATGGTTTAAGCAAGTGAGGGTACCCCCCTAATGTCAGGGTATGATGAGGTCAGGGGAGAGCTCAGCTTTCACTGAGCAGATTGGCAGCTTTTTGCATCTGAACAGGGAGACAGGGTAGACGTGAGAGAACTTCCTACCAAAAGGTAAAGGTAGGAGAACATTTCAAGTTGATATTTGTTGTGTTTTCTGTGTAGCTGTTTGTCTGTGGATGAAGCATCAGCTCAATAAGCCTTTATGTGTGTGTGACAGAGAACCAGCCCTATCCACCCATTTAGAGAAAAGGCTGGTCTTTCCATGTGCCTCTGGCAACTTCTTCCTTCAGAGTGTGTGGTTTTCACAAGACAGGTTGCAATAGAAAACCCATGACGTGAAAAGTCTCATCATGGGATCAAAAGTCTAAAGCATGCTAACAGTTTTACACACTAAGGTTGAATTGCCTAAGATCCCCACACCATAATCCATGGTGTCCCTTGACCTAAGCATCACTCATTTCACAGGCATTTCTGAATGCCTACAGCCAACTAATAGAAGGTGGTCAGGTCAAAGCCATGAGAATTTAAGCTGTGGGAATCTGGATTGGCATTTCCACAGGCAATGAAAGGGTGAAGCTTTCCCATGTGTGCCATGCCTTTACTGAAGCTCTTCCCAAACAAGCAGCTTGCAGCTGCTGTATGTCTGCTTGTTTTGCCATGCTCCACACATTTGTGGACATCACTACTGTATATGAACAGTAGTCCTTGGTGTAACAAGATGAGCATCTGCAGTGACATTAGATAAGACAAACATTAAGCTTTCGCAAGCCCAGATCAAAGGAGGAATGGATGATGAGGGGTGGGAGATGAAGTGTAGAGTTAGGGGTGGGGGAGGCATGGTCAGGCTCAGCTGGAAGCATCCCAAACAGATTGTTTCTAGAGATGGGGGTGCCAGGTGAAATAGGCCATGGTCTCCCTACACTTTCTTCAGATGCCGGAATCTATGCCTGGGAGAGGTCTGTAGCTGAGTTCCCATGCTCTCTGGGATGCTTTCAAGTACAAATTCAACAGGAATTCAACACATGCTATTTGGACATGCTTTTCTGGATATCTGCAAACACACATTGCACATTAAGCTCCCATTAAACAGCATGTCTTCCCACCTAAAGATCCTTAAACACTTTCCTCCCTCTTATATGTGCTATTTACTCTGTGCAACATCCTGCTGGCTGGTTGCAGGACAAGTGGAAGTGATATGCTCCATACTGTTTGCTACTTCTCTGCTTGTCATGACATGGAGAAGGCGGGGTTGAGCCTGAGCTAATGTGTGGGTTTACAAAAATAGAAACCAACAAGTTTCATACTGCTCTGTAGTGGCGTAACTGATGTGTTTGTGTGTGTATCCTGGGGTTATCCATGTGATACAGTAATTCGCAGAGACATTTGATACATCTCAGAGCCATATGATAAACTGCACTTGTCACGCATGACCCTGCAGGGATTCAAATGGGAGCATTCATCCACCAGAGAGGAGAGGGCTATGGTTCCCTCATTTATAGCTTCGCTCAGTTCTGAGGAAGCAGATGTCAGAAGTCACACCTTTATGGTTTTGGTCATTTCTCTAACGTGTGTTGTCATTTTCCTGTCCCTCCAAGGACCACTAGACTTCCAGCCCTTGAGGAAGCTGACTTTACAAGCTCAGTGGTACAAGAAAGGAGTGTATTGCAGTCAACACTGAACAGATGTAACTTTTCCAACTTTTCCTCTGCACAGTATTGTTTGTTTGTTTGTTTGTTTGTTTGTTTTTTGTGGCAGGGATAATCTCTAGCCCAAGTACTTTGGTAAACTGTATGAAGAACAAAACCTACAGAAACATCTACATCTGATTTTTCCAAAATCACTTAGGACTGCCAGACTGACTGACCTTTTGAAAGTGGGTGATAGGTACAGAGCTGAAAATGCCTTGGGTTTATAGTATTTGTGTAGGAATGGTGTGTCACAAAGCTTTAACAGGCAAGAATTGCAATAGTTCCCTCCAGCATTATGAGTGGGGTCTATGCCAGAATGTATTCCCCGCATCACACCTACCACATCTGGGAAGCCCCAAAGCTTTCCTTGTTTCTTAACAGGAATAAAAAATGAATACGGACATGAGATAAGGAGACCATTCCTACCATAATTTGCATAGTGATTAGAATTTAGCTTTGTGCTACCATGTGGAAAGGACCATACACTTCATTCTTATGTTGGAAAGGGAGATAAGGATGCATTATGATTCCTCTGTGCAGTGGGTGAACTGGCATCTCACACTGTCTTAGAGTACTGACATTCACATTGTGGTCTCTGCAGCAAATTTGGAGATTCTGCCAGACTGGGTAGATGGCTATCCATTCGTAACTGGCTGAGGGGTTTGGACTAGTTCTCAGAGAGTCAGTTAGCCCAGAAGTGCCTTGCCACCCTAGGCGCTGTTGGGTGAGCTGTATGTGACCCTCAGGCTGAATGTGATCCTCAGGCTGAGGTTCTGAACACCTGGAGGAGGCAGCATGAGCTGGCTGGTGCTGGGAATAGAGACCTGAATCTGGGAAAACATAACTTTCTTCCACGCTCTGGAGAAAAAGAAGGTGTGATGAGATGAGAGCCATCTGAAATAAGGAGATCTTCCCCTGTTTTTATGAGACTGGAGGAACTGCACTCCTCATTTCATTTTCCCTTACTTTAACCTCTTCCTTTTTTCTATTGAAAAAAGCCCAGCTGAAGCCATTTTCTTGTAATGTGCAGATGGTACCTCTGCCCTGGCAGACCCATCTGAGCTGTTACTTTCCCCAAGAACCTCTCCCATTCCACATCAAAGAGGTAGTGGCTGGTGGTATTTTCCACCTGCACATGAAGGTCTCTCTCATCCATTCTGGCAGCCAAGGGTGTCTTTTTTATTGCTTTCTTCTTGCTCCTGGCTCATTTCTCTGCCTCTGATGCTGTATTGCGCAGTACACGTTAGTGTACAATAACGTACAGTGATTGCTTCACTGACAGGTCTTACTGTATTAGTGGAGAAAAAAGAATTCTCCAAGCACCAAGAAATGGCATGAGCTGACAGTGTCTTATTGTTCCTCTTTCATTCAGTGCTGAAAAAGGGAATTACCTGCATGGCCATCCTGGACTGCAACTGTGAACTGGCTGTAGAAATGGACCTTGAAGAGGACAAGGCAAGGGCATGTGCCATTTGTGCTGCAGTTGAGGTTTGATAATGGGTCATCTTTCTATTTACCTGCTGCTCCCATGGGCTGTTTGCAGGTGTTATCTCTACTGAAGGTTTGCTGGACTTCCTTCTTAGAGCAGATGTTGGGGTCCTGAGAAGGTTGTAGGATCTCCCTCTGTAGCCAGAGATAAGATCTTGGAGGGTGCATGAAAGCTAACTGTATGTTCCTCTCACTCTCTACAATATCTTGCTTTTTTTTAATCTCAGGATGCATTTATTTAAGTAGTATTGCAGTGTCACAGGCCCTACATGTATGCCGGAGAGGAGAGTGCTAGCCTAGAAAGATAAATGGGACAGACTGCAAGGGATCTAGCATACGAACAAACCAAGTAGGCAGATCACTTGCTCAACTCAACTGAAATAAAAGCCCAGGGAAGGCTTGCTAGGGAAGGCAGTGGTACCTGTATTGGTCTCCCAGTGAGGGAAGGGTTGGTGGGAGGGGAAAAGCACCAAGCTCAGTGCATAGTGAAGAGGGAGGAGAAAGAAAACAGGCAAGTGTAGCTGAGATGGAAAGATGGGCTGGGCATTGACAGGGTCAGGGCAGGGCAGAGAGGGCTGAACACCATGGGTGATGCAGCCAGAAAGGAAAGCGCCTCCAAGCTCCAAGTCGCTGAGCAAAGTGCAGAGGGCTGGCAGGAGACTGGGAAGTCCTCTCCCTCCTGGTGCTGTTGCATGGCAGAAGGGAGGGCAGGATCTCTAGGTTTGCTTTTTCATTTCCTGACAAAGAGGGAAACAATTCCTGTGACTGCAGAGGCATGGTTCCCTTCTGAAAGAGGAAACATCTACATGTGTCACGCTATGGGCCAGCTTCTGAGTTTATTTGCAGCAGCGCAGAACTGGAACAACTTGCCTCGACTTCATGGCAGCTTTTCTAATTTTGAATCAGAGATTGAAGCAGTGCCACCAGGTCAAGAAACTGGTGGTAAAGAGAGAATTTGTGAGGGGGAAAACCTCTCACCTCAGCACAGAGACTGAGCATTAAACTAAGCTCTCTCGCCTTCCTTGCTACCAGTTCCCCTGCTTCTTGCCAGCTGTCCATTGATCTTTTGAGAGGGAACATAAATTGTGCTTTGCTTCCCCTTGTACACACATGCTCCCTTTCTGTGCCTTATGCATTCACAAACACAAAAACTTTCATTACTCCATTCCTTCTCCTTTTGTAATGTACAGTCACCACTTTCGTGGCTCCCTTGTGTTTGAGGCAGGATATGGGCAGGAAATAATAACACAAGATTCAAACTGGAAAAATGCAAACCTATTATCTGGGGAGAAATAAACCCAAAGTTAGCTATTCAGAGGGCGGGAGCCTTTGGAACTTGCAAGAGAAATAAAGTTGGAAGCAACTTAACAGGGACAGCAGACAGAGAGCTGGAGAAGAGCTTGCAACGTGATATAGCACTTAGCAGGGGAGAAGGCAGCCAATGTCATTTACAGATTTTCAGATGCTGATGTACCTCTTGCATCCACAAATTTCAGAGCCAAGTTTCACCCCTGGAGAGGCCCTATCAGTGATAATGACAGTGAAAGCTGAAGGTTCTCATTGCTGAGAGGATTTGCCTCAAATCCTATGGCAGGGGATCGCTCTAGTGTAGTCCCAGCAGTGCTGTGGGACTGAGGAATTGCCTGGCTGGTCTGTGGTACCTTCACACTATTCAAAGTCAGAGGCATCATGTCCCTGTGCAACTCCATGCTGGGAGCATGGGGGAAGATATGAGCTAGACAAGGGGGAGGAGAAAGGGAGCATTCACCACATTGTCTGGCTCTGAGAGTGATTAGATAGCACAGAGAAGTAAAAGCCTGGGCTTTTTGACTTCAAGTGTGCTTATGAAGGGTGATGCTTTGCGGGTGTGGAACGAAAATCAGAAGAACATGTCAATGGCACAAAATGATTGCTTGAATTTGATAGGTATATGTCTGTGCACCGCCATGCCTATGAGATACATGGTCAACCAGATAAAAAATGAGAATGAATGAATTGAAGCAAAGGACAGGGCAGACTGGTAAAGAGTGCTCCCAGGTGAAGAATAAGGACTCTTGAGGGTGAACTGAAGAAATGTTGAGGAGGATGTGGTTATTTGAGAGGATTTTTGAACTTTGTTCTGAAGCTTAAGGGTAACCCCAAAGCTATAGGTACTACCTTGCTGAAAACAAATGTTAGGTCTTCTGTGATATGCAAGAGTGTGAGTCTACTTTATAATACTGGTCAAAATTGGACTAGAGAGTGAAATTGAGCAAAACAAGGCACAGGCTGAATAACCTGCAACAATAGCTTTGCAGTGGCCAGGTTTGGTATGAATGATGAGTGTACTGGGTCAGGGTGAAACATAGAGGAGCAAGGGGCACCATCATCTTCATCACTTCCAGAAGAATGGGGCAAAAGCTTTCTGAGTGCAGGGTCTGATCCTCTTCACAGTGCTGCTGTGTGTGTGTCGTGGGAAGCAATGTGCAGGCAGGGTGATAGGCCACTTCGACATCCCATTTCTATTATTGTGGCTAAAGAGGCAGCGAGCCATGTGTTAGGCACCCCCATGTGGTACTTGCGATGTAACTCAAGTACCTTATAGCTGGTTATACTCCTTAAACCGATGATATTTTCCACAGGTGATGGGGAAGGAGGCCATTCTGCCTCACAGACCACCTGCAGAGCAGCTATTCCCAGCAGGCATCACCAGCAGCTCCATCTGGCTGGCTGTGGAGTCCTTTTCTCTGTAAGAAAAGTGGTTAGGGTGGAGGGGAAGGGAGGTACCGATCTCCTCCGACCCCTCCAAGTTTCATGGCAAGGACGGGCTGCGTGTGACTTAGAAGCAGCGGTGCAGCTGGGCAGACCAGCTCTGATCAGGCAGTGAATGCTTGTGGGCCGCACTGCTGCTTAAGGAGGTTCCTCGTGCTGCCTCCCATCCACTTGTTCCAGTACAGTTCTGTCACCTTCACGGCTCAATGCAGAGGTGATATCCATGCCGTGGGCCAAAGAGTGGGCATGATGGAGCGCTGAAAGTTAACAGAGACCTCTGCATGGCACAACTACCAAAATAAATGATTGCAGAGTGAAAGCAGGGCAGAAACAGCAATGAAAAAGGAAGCTGCAAAGTCTTTGATAGCTGACCTGCATCTCCATCTCTCGGAGGGGTTTTACTGCTGTCTCTGCTGTTCTCTTGTGGGGGAGCAGGATATGTGGGTGCGTTTGAGACATGAATTCCCAGCCTTTCTCTTTGCTGGAAACCAATCCCACCCAATACTCACAACAAGCAGCAGCTGCTGGTTGTCCCACTCCCCACGCCGGCTGGCAGCTAAGTCTGTCCCAGCAGCAGCTGATGCTGCTCACCCGCACAGGTCACTGAGTATGCACTTTGTCCCTCCCAAAACTCCTGGAGAGAGTCACCAAGCTGAGAGGCACTGAGTCACAGGAGATCTGTGGGGGTTTCTTCTCCCACGAGAGCCATCTCTGAATTCAGGCTGCTGCTCAGCCGGTGCCTTGCTGGGTACCATGTGCTATTTGCAAAGCTGAATTCTTAATACAAGAAAGGCCAGATTGTCACTGTAATTTAAAGATCCTTTTGCCATCTACGGAAATGTCAGCAGGCAGAAACAAGTAATGGGAGGGTTTGACCCAGACACAAAGAAGCTGTTGTTTTCTGCCTGTCCTGGCTGTCAGTGGTGTTGGGTTGCTCAATGCTGCTCAGGAAAGCAGCTCTGGAATTTCTCTGCCTTCCATGAAGGCTGAAAACATGTGAAGTGAAATGCCTCTGCCTGAATAAACACCTGCCAGACTGTCATGGGAAGAGCTGGGATGCTGAAATGCAACAGGGTGAGGACTGGCACCGGGCCGAAACTGGGAGTTGGGGAGAATCCTCTGGCAAAGCTGACATCTTGTTTTTGATCACTTGGTTTCCACCTGCAGGTGTAATCGATACCCAGATGGTGGAGTGACTAAACTTGCCTGCTGTTGCTGCTGCTGCTGCTGGGTTTCAGCTGCACTGAGCGGTGGGGAAGAATAGAGGGGAGAGGATGGGTGTGTGAGAAATTCCTGTCTCAAGAACCACAGAAGCATTTTCATGCTTGGGATACTTTCCTATTTGCTCTCCCCTAAGGTGGCCCCTCTCGCCTTGGAGACAGTGTGGCACCTGAAACCATGGGCCACATGACCATGAGGTTATTTACAGCTGCAAAGTCCGGAGCAGGTGACACCTTTTACAGGTCAGAATCTGAGCTGGGGGAGTCTGAGGGATAGATGTGGAGGAGCTGGGATGTTTCAGAAGAGGATATCAGGGTGAGAAACCTCTAAGTGATCCTGGCTCAGAGAGCCTGTGGTTTGTCAGAGGAGAGTGGAGGGTGTGCTGTGCCCACGCTTGGCCCACTGATCTGTTTTCTGATCCATCCCACTCTTGGATGGCTCATGGAGGATCCTTCTGTGTGCAGGCTTGTTCACAGCTGGCAGAAACTTGCCCAAGGCATCCTTGCCTGCCTTCATCAGCATAGTGAAAGTGAAGGGACACATCAGAAACGATCCAAGTCAAGGGAGGGGAGGAGCTGCAGGGGGGGATGGTGCAGATTTGCATCCTCCACTCATGTGAAGAGCCTCATCCTTTTCCATGCAGTATCTCTGTTTTCCCTATGCAGCCCTCAGATCCCCTGGAAGTCAGCAACATAGAAACCAGCAAGCATTTGCATCCAGTTTGTTCTGTCCCTGTATTTGCTAGATTTAAGGTCCAGGCCATTAAAGCAATCAGGTCTAGTTATCACAGAGAGTGTCCTCACATACCTGCTGTCTGAGCACACTGCATCTGTAAAAGGCTGGTGCCAGGCAGTCCTGTGCGCTGGACCACTCTCAAAGGTGAGCCCTGGCTGTGGAGAGCTCTGCCAAATGGAATCACAAGTAAGAAAACAAGTGTCAACCTGAGCACTTCAAATGGTCAGTCTCGACAAAGAGCTCATCAGAAGGACGTCATAGGGCTCTGTGCTAAGACTAGTGCTATTCAACACACTTGTCATGATCTGGAGAGGAACATCAACAGCAAGTTAACAGTTTACTTGTGGCCCACAATTATTCCAGAGAGGCAATCTAAAGCTGACTGCAAAGGATTGCAGAAAATCTCCTGGCACAGAGTGGCTGGGCGCTCCCTGGCAGATGAAGTTCAGTGGCAGCAAATACAAGGGAATTCCACGAGGAAGAAAACAGCCTGGCTGTACAGATAGGCTGAATGGCTCTAAGTCAGCTGCTGCCAGCAGAGAAAGAGATCTTGGATTCATTGGAGGCAGTCTGCTGAAAACACTCTCTCAAGGCTCTGTAGAGGTCAAAAAGACAAACAGAAATGTTAGGAATGAGTACAGAAGAAACAAAGAACATGATTACACCTCTGTGTACTTCATGGTCCACTGAAAGTTTGAAAGTTGTGAGTGCTTCTGGTTACTCCTTTGAAGCATAGAGAAACACTAGTAAGAATAGAGAGAACATCAACAGTGATCGGAAGTAGGAGATAGTTTCTGGGCAAGCATAGATTGCTAACCTTGCAAAAGAGATGCCTGAAAGGGAATCATAAATGGGACGGAGAATGTCAACAAAGAAGCAGTCCCATATCACAAAAACTAATGGCACCTGCTAAAATGATTAGACAACAAGTTTAAAACAAACAAGCTATGGACTTTTCCACGTATGCATCAAGGACTAATGGAACTCATTGCCACAGACTGTTGTGGAAGATGATGCGTGAATGGGTTGGGCACATCTATGCAGCGTATTTCCTTTGGTGACTGTTGAACGCAGCAGCACAGATGCTACCTTTGCATCAGAAGTGTCCTAAACAGCAGGCTGATGGAAGGTGATGGGGTGTAGTTTAGCTTTCTCTGTTTCTTATGTTTCTTTCCTTAATACCTGGTGACTGCTAGAGAAGAGAAGAGATACTGGTTCTTCAGTCTCGGCTAGTACAGGTCATCTTACATTTTTAGTAAAACTCTTTTTTTTTTTTTTGCTACAGTCATTTCCCAAATTATTATCTGACAGCTGGTGAGATACTACAGGAGAAGTGGAAAGTGAAGCAATGAGCTGGAGAAGACTGCAAACTTCCAGACGGAGAGCTGACATCTCTTATGGACATTCCTAATGTTCTGTGCTAGGCCACGTCATAAACCAGAAATAGGGACTTTTGAGTGGAAGTAAGTAAAGATTGTGGTCATGTTTTTAAAATGAGAAAAGCATTGTTTTCCCTATTAGCCTTGCCAGGGCAGTAGATGTCCTTAGACATTTAGGAGATAGAAGAGAGACATAGTCTTCCCTTGCTGGACAAGCAGTAAATATGCTCTGGCTGTCTGATCAAACAGTTACACCTGTCCAAGCAGGAAGTGCCAAGTTCCATATCAGCAATGCAATTTGGATTCTGTGTATTTGCAACCATGAGTAGAACATTTGCAGAAATAACTGAGAGTAAAGTTTGTCCCCAGGGACGCTGGTCTTTCCAGCTTGCACAGATTCACTGCTTGGGGCCGAATTTCAATTGATGAGAATAATTTTGCATGAATAATCTGGAAGGAGGTATAAACTGTCCACAGACAATCTTTGCAGAGGAAAAGATAACTAGCTACAAGTCCAGGACTGTGGGGTGCTGGCAACAGAAACATGTTGGTTGTGGCTTAGCACACTTTCAACCAGCAAGCGGTCCRGGGCACAGCCTCTCCACGTGTGTTTCACAATGTAAGATCCTGTCACAGCTCTGGAAGGGGGAGAATACACTTTCTGCAGACAAAACTACCTTTTGGTTTATTCAGCCTTTCTAATTCAAATGCCTTGATTGCTGATGTCTGCCATGTCTTAATGACCAACCTCTACTCAGAGACTACAGCTTTTAAGTTTATATGTGTCCTGAACCATTTCAGCTGTGGTTCTGCTTTTTTCCCCTGTTTTGTTCTGCCCAGTTTCTGACTCCACCTTCTCTGCCTGCCCACCCTCCTCAGTAGACAATGTTTTTCCATTTAATTTTATGAGACAAACGTAAGGCATTCTCACCCCCTCCCCCAGGCCTGGAGAAAAAAAGCCCACATCTGGAGGCCATTCACAGCTGGAAGATCTCTTCTGGCATTCCTTGCTTTGAAATCCAGCCCATGTAACCTTCTGTCTAGATACTCTGTGCCGGCATGGCAGGAAGGGGCTTTGTGAGGGGAGTCCGTGAAGAAGCCTGTGACCCCTACATCCTTTTGGAAGTGCCAGGCTTCAAGATTACAGACTTTCTTTCCCACAAGGCAATTGTTATTTGTGTTTCCTAGTTTTGAGGTCTCCAAATACCCACTTTGAGAGCAATTCAAACAGGGGACTTTATTCTTCTGTGCTGTTAAACACACACAGCAACAGTTAAATGAAGCTGGCTGAAGCATTGCATAGGTTCCACAACTGATTTTGTCCAAACAGTCCAGCCGGTGGCCTGTGGGCTGCATTTTGTATGTAGAGCAGTTCACCCAGGCTCCTAGTGACATTTTTACTACCGAAGAATAAAACTTAAAGTGTCTTGCATCCTCCCTCCCACTTAAATTGTTGTAATCTGACCCCTGCTTGCCAGGAAGGTGGATAATTTGTAATTCCATTTTAAATACCTTGGAGCAGACACTTACTTGTTGTCTCTGCATTTGCTTAGCCTGTATATGCTTTCATCTGTGACTGCATTATTGAGTGCTTTACAATGCTAGCAATCACACTCATCATTGTCGTAAATGCCCCTGTCATGACTAATAGGACAAAGATCATTGAGCTCCTGGTCTGGTATTTAAGGCCTGGCACAGAGGAAGCAGGTGTGTCTTTTCTCTAAAAAAAAAAAATAAAGTGTGTGTGGGGTGTCCTGTTTTTTTCCCAGGGGGATTCTTCCTGCTTTTATGTTCTGATAATGGCCAGCAGCTCCCTGTGCCCAGTAACACCTCCCTTTCCTGGGGGATCTCACTGTTCTGGCTGTGCAACAGCCTCGGGTGTTTCACACTGTATTGAGACTCTGGGACACGAATGGGTCCAGCTACCCTAACTTCTGGCGTCACACCAAGGTATTGTTGAGCTCATATTGTATGCCTGCTTGCCTGGAAGCAGGCATACAATATGTTCCTCGATGTTCCTTCTTGTATTGCAAATCTGAGCAGAATAGAAATGCTATATTTTTCTATGTTAGTACAATTTGGGAACTGTTCGTGGTTGGTTGTTGAATTTTTACTCTTAAAGTATGTGAGCCTTATTCTGAGAAGAATAGATGTATGTGTATGTACATGCACTCAAGAGGTGGAGGAACATATTATAAAAGAGCTGTATCAGTTTTCCAGTTCTCAACCTGTGAGAGATTAAGGCATCCATTCACATTTTTAAAAGTTAACTATTGCAGGATATGATTTATGCTGTCCTGTTTCACTTCATACAGGAACTGTTCAGCTCGTGCATCTTAGCTGAGAGGATAGTAGTAAACCACTGAACAAGAGTGACTCAAACCATGACACATTTAATAGGGACTTGTCTGACTTAATTCAGCTTTCTAGGCTGCCCTATATAATGTAATATAATAGTCTGCACGTATCTGGGCCATATTCAGCCTACACGCTGCCTCAGTTTGACTCACATGTCGTGACTATTTCCTTGAGAAGACTGCTGAGGGAACAAGGGGTTAATAGCTCTGGGGAATAAGTTTTGTCTTTTATCAAGCTAGAATTGTTCTTTGTGTGATACAATCACCAGAACATCTGGAATAGACATGTGTTTTGGGGAATATGGCTGCTTGTGCCTAGAGCTAAAGTGTCCCTAAGGCTTTAAATACCCAAAGGAAAACCTTTGTAGCACTGGGATTAAATTTGCACTGGTATGAAAGACAAGCACAATGCTCAATACTCTTACTGACACCTTATTCTAACAGTTTGAGGAAACAAACCAAACCATATTATTACTAATGATTATTACTGTTATTTGCTCTATGGCAATGCTGAGAAGCTAGGTCCCCAACGTGCTAGGTGCTGATCAGAAATATAATGAGCCACCACTGTCCTTAGAGGTAAATGTGATGCTGAAATGCAATAGTGATCACTAGTGTGGCCATCACAGAGATCTGGGTCCCTGTTTCAGACTGCAAGGGTTCACCTGGAAGGAAGCCATTTTCTCCTCATGTGCTCTTCAGTTTGGATGTTTTGCGCAATATTTCTAGATGTGTGATGCTGACCTTCCCACCTCGGTTATTCTGTTGCTGGTGACCACATGGCTGTCTTCAGGAGCCGTGAGACCTGCCTCTGGAGGCAACCAGTCCTGTTACACTGGGATTGTAGGCTCTTTGCCTGATGTGGGCAGCTGGAGATGGTCTCAGCTGCTGCTCCCACAGACTCCTCTGGAATTGTGGTTTCTTACACTTCTGAAAATCTGGCTCTTGCTCCCACCATTGCAAGCAGTGTGCTTCCTTTTGACGGGAGGGGGGGAGAGGGGGGAACCAGGGCAGGGCAGGGCTGGGACAGGCAGTTCTGAGAAGCTGGGCTTGCACACACAGTGATGAGACTTTGTCTTGGAAGAATGGAGGTAAGTGGAATACGCTGCTTAAGGGATACGATCCAGAAGAAAATAGCTGGAGTAATGGAAAGAGTTTAAGTGAAAGGAAATTTTCAGCTGAATATCAGGAAATCTTTGCTAGCAACTGACTTTTGTTGGTGTGTGGAATAGCTTCCAAGGGAAACCCAGTAATGAAAGCCTAGACTATCAGTTCTGGTCTCCAAAACTGGAGTGGACACAGGAGAACACACTGCAGGGCAGAAAATGAACTTACTTKGACTGGGACAAAGGGTGTAACCCTGCACAATAAAAAACCAATGCAAGTGTTACCAGTGACCTCAGGGAACACAGGATCCTTCTAAACAGTATCCCASTGCTGATTTTCCATCTCTCTTCTACACTAGAAGGTGTTTCTTGTCAGTACTGTGGTGGTGACAGAGTCACCAGGATATCCAGAACCATGCCYTTCCATTCAATTCTGCTGCTCATTCCCTTCAGGCAGCTGGTAAGGAACAGTTAAAGAGTCTCTGAGATGCACAGAGCACTGGGAGGAGGGAGCTAGATATGCTTCCCACCAGCAGGAATGGGAAAGAGCACATCCACCCTGTGCACTGTGCATGAGGCCTGCAAAGCTGTATTTATTTGAATAACTGAATCTCACTCCAGCCTCTGATCTGGCAGGGGCAGGGAAAGGGGAAGGTATAGATGCTCTTCTACCAGACCTGGTCTTACTTCATTTGTGCCCTCTGCTCCCCTGGGACTCCTCTGCCCAGCAGCCCGTACAGCAGAGGCAGGTGTCACTTTTTTTGCTCTCTCGTGCTGATGACTGGTCCCAGTGGAAGCCTCTGTCTCTTGCCAGATGTATCCCTGAGGAGCCACCCTCCTTTACAGTGCTTCCCGGTGTTCCCCAGTTATGCTAAGGTGTGTCAGTGCTGCTGTGCACAGGGCAGCATGAGAAGGGTGGAGGCAAATAGCTGTGGTTTTAAAAGTAAATAATTTAAGCAACAATAACCTCTCCACCCAGGTAATCACGATGAACAAACATTCTACATGTCAAAGGTGTTTCTGGAGATAAGGGTTAGCACAGTAAGTCTCCTGCTTTCTTAGGTTTATCTAGTGCTCAGCACTTAATGCCACCTAGCTCTCTGCTGAAAGCGAAGCCTTGTCCCTCTAAGCAACAGTGCCCCAGTAGCAGCTACCAGTCATTTTTCAAGGGGAAGTCTTTGTGCTGACAATAAGCTCCCCGGTGTGGCAGGTATGCTGTTTTCCAAGAGGGCTGGATTTAACCCCTAAAACTTTGCCTTTGGCTCAAAGAGCGTGCAGTATTTGTCTGGGAGAAGAGAGAAAAGGGGCAGATACAGAGTAAAACTCATTCTGATGGCTGGAAAATTCAGCTTCATAGTTGCAAACTGCACTTGTGCTTGCAAAGCAGGCCGAGGCTTTTATTTTCCCTTTTTTCATTTTTAATTACCCATGCAAATACTGCTTTCTGGAGAAAATCCCTGTTTCCTCAGCTACCTAGCCAAGGGGAGCTGTACAAAAGAAGTCCTGGAGATTGCTGCTGAAGGTTTGGCCTTGTGACCTTCCTGCCGTATATTGACAGGCCATTACCATGTTGTGGTGGTTGCATGGCAAGGTGGTGACGGTTGTGCTGAGGCACAGTGATAGCTGTGTCACACCAGAGGGCTGGTGAGGCTGAAACTCTGTAATACTTCTTTTGCAACAGTGCAGTGCTTGCATCAGTGTATTCCCAAGTCATGACTGCGAGCGTAGTGACAGGGTGACACTGTCTACGTGTTCCCTGCTTTGGTGTTGCCAACATCCCTGTGAACAGAAATGACTGAGCCTTGCTGTACTCATAAAGACGAGAGGTAGCGTGTTGGAGTGGCGTTTCTGTAGACCTGTACAGCTGAGCTTGGAACTGTGTTCAAGAGCAATGCCTTACATACAAAACCATCCTTTCATTTGTAGCACAGTTATTTTTGCGTTATGATGTAATGATTGAGACCGTGGCATGTAAGAGTCCGTGGGCTGTAGTGCAAAAACCTCCTTGTGGATGGCAGGGTTAGAAGCAAAGATAATCAACACAGCCTTGATTGTATGGCTTGAAAGCTTACCAATGGTGAGACTTCAGAACGTACATGCAGAGGGGTGGGGGGGGGTGGTGTCCAGTTATCAGCAAGTGCTTCTAGTGCAGTTCCTGTGGAGGTAAAGTTTTAGCCTGACGGTACTGAACTCATTTAGCAGAAAAATTTAATTGCTGGCATATTTGCATGTCATACAGATAATAGCGGGGAGGGCAATAACAGCAAGGTCAGCTCAAATTGCACAGGCAGAGATGGATCTCTTGAGTGCATTTCAACGACGAAATGCCATGGCTACCTTCTTGTAGCAAAGTGTGTATGTGGGATGTGCCAGGGAGATTGGAGACAGTATCCTGGAACACAGTGCCACTATAGAGGATATGGGTATCATGGTAAATAATCTTTAGGCTAAAAACTCCAACAGTTTAGAAAAGACACCACTCCTAAATATATAAGGGGAACAGCAAGTGGGACATTTTCATTTTTTCAGTCCCACTAACCTCTGTGTCCAAGTTGAGCAGCAGAAGCGTAACTCGGCATCCTTTAAACTCTTGGTCCCCTGAGAGCTCATGTCAGGGACCAGATTAGTGTATTGTCCAGTTGGCCTACACCTGTAGGATTCCTGACCCTGGAAATGAGGTACACAGGTGAGGACAGGAAGACTTGTGCCTTATGCTATGCTCATAAGGTGAAGGGAAGCTGGGAAGGACGTGGAGTACAGGCATGGCTGGTGAGATCATACTGGAGTACTATCTTCTGTTTTCCTGTTTGTATTTCTCAAAAGATGCTGAAAACTGGAAAGGACTCAAAATGTAGTTTATATAAGAGAAAGTTAAGAACTGACTTAGTCACAGTCTACAAATACTTCACTTGGGAGAAAGATTTCTAATAGTAAAGAATGCTGGCAGAAAAGGTCTTCTAGAAATCTAGGTTACACCTACACTAGTAAATAAAGTGATCCAGGGCCAGTTCTCTGAACCTGAGGGCAAGTGGCACAACATCCCTCTGAATAAAATTTCTTCTCCCCCAGAGAAGGTAGCTTTTCCCAAATCACCTGTTGGGAACGATGCCCTGACCTGTTGTTAGGAGAGTACTAGCTGCCACAAGCCAAAACTTGCTACGAAGCATGCTAACAGTTTAACAATGCAGAAAATTGCATGTCAGGGCTTGAGTGCATGGCCTGAGCTGCTTAGCTTACTAATCCAGAAGTCGCCTCAGTGGCTGGCAGTTGAAGGCCATCTAGAAATAGGGTATGGACTCCAAACTGTGAGGCTGGTTAGCCAGTGGGGCAGTTAGTTCCTTGTCATTTGAAATCTTTCAGTCCAGCTTGGATGTCACCCTAAAAAGACAGAGGTGTAAGAGAAATCATGGCCTTAGTGTGGGCAGGAGAGAGCCTGAAGGTGAATGCTGTGCACGGGGTCAGAGCAGGTATCTGCAGTGTCCAGCAGATGCACCTGTATCCCTGAAGGGTGTCATCACTACAGGGAAAGCCTCTGTGAGAACCTCCTAATGATCAGAAAGAAACTCATTATTCTCCGTCATCACTGCTAGGAGCCCTAAGCTCTGTGGAAAGCACTTGATTAAATCTCTCCACCTCTAGGGTAGGCGATGGAAGCGGCACTCCCTGCACTCCCTCTGCTCTCTTCTGTGGGAAGTCTCAGTGCCTACACATAACCTAGTAGCCAAGAGGGGCTGTGGGGGCTCAGAAAAAGAGAGAAGCTTTTTGGGGGTGGACATTGGCATTCCAAGCCATGGCCATTTTCCAAGCAGTGATGGAATAAGCTGGCTGAGATCCTGCAGGCATCAAGTCACTTTCCCTGGATGTACATTTTGATTATGTGCTAGTGAGCTGGGTGTCTGAGTCAGGGCCCCAGTGAAARCCTGGGAGTGAGGAGGTGGAAAAGGAATAGTACAGGAATCTTCCCATTAGGAAATACAGTAAAGAAGGCCAGACTGGAGGTATGGCTCCTCTGACATCCCTGCCTCCACTCGCCAGGATACATCCCCAAGACAGCAATTGAACCTTACCAGATTTGATCTGCAACGCACAGCTTTTTTCTTTAGCAACAATAAAAAGACTTCAGTAGCTTTTCTGTCCTAGAGGATATCAAAGCCTCTTGAGGACCCCACTTGAGCTTTTAAAAGAACAGTCTCCAGATCTTCAGTGCAGAGGTTAAGCCAGCTGTAAAAGTGGCTATGGAGGATTGTGGGGAAGTTCAATCACTCCAGAGTTTAATTTTCATTTAATAATTATTAAATGCATTTTAATCTCTGAAGAGGGGAACAGCAGATCTGCTCCAGTAAAGCTGTGGAGCACATATTTAAGGTCTGTAACAGACTGTGGGTGGAAAGAAACACCAGTAAATTCCAGAATGGTTTTGTTGAGAATCTTAGCAATATTGCTCTTCAAACATCACCGTCGTCCCACACCTGGAGCATGACGATTGAAGAGGGAGGTGTTATCCTGGACTGCTGTGTCAGCCCAAACCAGGAGGTGTTCCAAGGCTGGAATAGTAAAACGTGTGGTACAGTAGGATGGATAGACTTTCCTAGGGCTGATTGAGGATTGCTAGTACAGGTTGGACTTCAGGTACCCATTAGCAGAGCCCTGGGGCATCCTTAGGATTGCAGCACAGACAGGCTTATCAGGAGTGGTGAAGGGCTGTAGCACAGGCCAGTGACCTGCTTTGAGTCTCATGAAAGGGCACTGGCTGACCTGTGACTGCATCCAGTCATGAACTGAAATGTTAAGGATTTTGAAAGTCAGGATTGTGGTGCATCAGTAAAGCTGCGTGTGAGGCTTCAGGATTGATGGGAGTAATTAAGGATGTCTGTTGTGTCCAGCRCTGGATTAATGAAGCAGTGAAAGATCAGCTCTGCAATCTCTGTTTTAATCCAACCCTCTGAAAGCTGATTTCAAACCAAAGCAAAACAGAAAACTCTTGCTTTAAAAGGAAGGAGGGTGGGAGAGAAGCCCCTAATCAAATGTTCTGCTTACTCAAAAATCCTTTGATGAAAACTAGCAGGGGAGAGTCATGCAAAGAGCTAGAGCTGAGCCTTCCCACTTCTTGCCCAGTGCTAAAGACTGACCACAAGTGACCGCAGCACGCTTAAGTAGGGTCACGGCTCTCTCAAAACCACCCTCTTTACTATTGACCTAACCCCTAATCCTCAACCACAGTGTCCTCAGCGTAGCTCACCTGCACATGCATCAGCCTGGTGGGAGCAGCCCCTCTGAGCTGTGTTCCCTCCTGTTCTCTCCAGCCAGTCTTTCTAGTTTCACAGCCTCTGTGAGGCTGCAGGCTTCTTTTTTTTTGTGTCATCCAGGAAACACACCCACCTCTCTCTCTCCAGCCCCATCTTCTGCCTTGCTCAGAGATTCTGTAACTCGTGTGAAGGAATTTCAAGCAATGAAAACTACAGCCAATTAAAAAAAAATATATATAGAAATTAGAGATGGGAAAGTCTTGCTAGCTCATCCAGTCCATCTTCTCACATTCTAGCCCAGCCAAGTTCCTGCAAGATTCTTGCACACAGTACATTTTCCAGTGCATTATCCAGTCTGATTGTGTATGATTTAAGCAATGGGCATTCTTTACTTCCCATGGGAGACTGTTCCACAGACAACTACTTTTCACTGTTTGGAAGAGGCTTCTGTAGTTTTCTTTCCATTCTGCCTGACCTAATTTCTCTAAGCTCTGCCCGTGGTAACACGCTAGCCAAATGTTCTCCTTCCTTCATGCTTACCCTGTTCAGGTGATGGCAAATAATTCTTGTTCAGTCAAGCTGTTTAGCCACAACACTTAATACTTAGCTGTAAAGCTCAGCAATTATAATCCTTGGCTACCTGGGAAAGACTAATGTTGAGATTAGCATTTTAATGGGTGCACAGAACATAGAAGACATTGCTAGTAGCGTTGCCTCTTTATTATAATAGTCACTTGACACATCCCATCACAAGGTTTGGCTTTGGTTGCTTTTGCCTTTGCCAGACTTAGAGCCAACATCTTCTAGCTCATGTCTGCTTCAGCTGTTTTATTGGGTACTTTTTGGTTTTGTTTTTAATTTCAGTCAAAACCACTTAGCTGTTTCTGAGAACAAGGCTGGCAGGGGAATATTCTGTTTTACCCACATTTAAAAAAAATATTGATGACTTTTTCTTTTAAAAAAACACCCTCTGAGCAGTGTCTTTCTTTAAAATAAATCACGATTTTTCTGTCAGGAACACGCTTTTCACCATCTATGACAAAATCCCCCCCAAATTTGGCTAAATAATGAGCCTTTGAGTAATTGCAGCTTGAGCCTGCTCAGAAAAAATAATGGGGGCCAGGAAGGACAGTTGTTTATTATTATTATTTTTTTTAACTGTGGGCCTGATGGAGATAATAGCACATGATTTAAGGCCCAGGTTAAAATGTAMTTGCACAAAGGGCCCTGGCTGTGTCTGCAGGGTCACTTCACTCTGGTCTCTCCTGGGCCAGGATAGTGTCATCGCTCCTGCACCCCTCCTGCCCATGGCCGGGGCCACCCTGGGGAAGTGATGTCCCCACTCCGCGCGTGGGACTGGGGTTGCCCAGGCAAGCAGGAACCTGGCTGTGAGGAAACAGGGAGGTACAGAGAGAGGAGGAGGAGGAGGGAGAAATGAAAAAAAAAAACCCCGAAACAAAACAACAAAAAAAAAAAGCAGAAGAGAGGGAGACGCCCAAGTTCTCTGCCGGCAGTCTCCAAAATATTTCTCGTTTCCGTTTCCACCGACTGGGGCCCTCCCTTCCCCCAGGACCTGTAGGGAAGCCCGGGCTCCCCGGCCACGGCACACACGTGCTGCATCCGCCCCGCGCCCACGGCGGCGACACCGCCTGCTCCCGGCACCGCCTGCTCCCTCCGGGCCTCCGAGACATGCGGCCCGGGGCCCAAACTTGTGTCACCTCTGCCCTGTCCCAACCTGTCCCCTCCCCGGTGCACAGGCAGCCCCGCTGTGCTGCCTGCCGCAGCGTGCAAGGGCATGGGAGGCATGAGCACCGGGGATGGTGCTCGCCAGCAGGACCTTCCATGAAGCCACAGCTCCAAAATGCAATGAAGGAATGGAGAGGGATCTGAAATCCTCATTAAATCTGGGAAAAAAGGAGGTGCCCTCAATCCTGGATAATTACCAGGACATCCAGAAAGATAAAAGGTGCAATTATAGTATCTAGCACYGTTGTTTTCAAAGCACCCACTGTAACATAACCCCTCTGCTCAGCGCTATAAAGAAAGCTGGCTTTATTATTCCCTTTAGACCTTGGCTCCGCTGACCTGTGCTCGCTACCATCTCTGCTCTGTCAGGGAAGCCAGCCTGAGAAATTCCCTTGTGCCTTCTGGCCACCCTGGTTGCTGTACCTCTTGTCATGCTGCCTCTTTATTCATGAATCCTTCCCCTCCCAGTTTTCTCTCCCCTTTTTTTTTCCTTGCCAAAGCAAAGAGTTTTTAATAGCTAAAGAACGAAAATACCTCCCACGCCTCACCTCAGAAAAGCTAACTCTCTGTCTTACTCACTCTTTTTGATTTCCAAACCTCTCCTGCTAGCTTAGAGTCTTCCTTTGAAGCACTGGTTCCTCAAATACTAGCGCGTGAGTATAACTTTAGTAAACCATGTAGTTCCAATGGCCTCAAGGGGACAATCCACGTGAGTAAATAATTCAGATGTGGGATGGATACCATGGCATTTAGCAGAAATTGAAAAGTTTTCTGTTGGATATTGTGGTTTGCTTGGAATCAAGATATTACAAGGGAATATACTGACTTCAATCCAGGATGGAGTGGTATCTGCCTCGCAGAAAATTTTAACAGTAGGCTTGAAGGTCTTCAGGGTGCCTTGGTCGTATTGATGCAGGTGGATTGACTAGTTAATCTTTGGAGGCTTCCTCTAGCTCTGCTTATTCTGATTCACCATAGTGAAATGGAGGAAAAGATAAATTGAAGTGAAGAACAATTGCTTTGACTTACTCATTTCCATAGATGAAAACAAAGTGCAGTGTGGTTCAACCGTACTGTTTCAATTTTTTTTTCTTTAAAACTGATATTAACCATTTCTTTCGCTCCAAGATCACCTGTATACGTGATGTAGTCTTCGCACAGATTAATTTTAGATCCTTGAGTTTTGTCATTATCAAAACAGAGGGTCTCTTTCCCACCGGCTTTGTGCTGATTCCAACATCAACAAGGATCAGCTGTGCTGTACATTTGCATCTGTGGGAATGACTATGAAAACCCAACTTTATAGCGTAGGGAAACAAGAGCTATCTTTCAACTATTAGTCCAACCATGGCAACGTGGAGTACAGCACAGCTTACTCTACTCCGTTTCTGGACTGAGGTTTGTACCCTGCATTGTGCTCCATATTGCTGGAGCGAAATTGCTAGCAACACCCAATTAAAACAAGCACTGAATGTTTACTCCCCATCACTGCCACTGCTTTGACTGCAGTGTAAACGCACCACTAATGACTTGGCCGATGGGAGGGGAAAATTACGTGTCAGAGCCAAGTACAGAACCAGGAATTTGGGCTGTCAGCCAGCTTGTTAGATCACACTGTGTGCCTCTAATGAAATGCATTGATTTGTGACTCTTACAATAACATTTTTAGGAAATCATTTCACTGGCTATTTATTTGTGTGTTGGAGCAGCCTGATGAGGTTGGAAAACTAAAGCAGACACTGTGCTTACAAATCAAGAGAAAAATTTTAAGAATGAGGTTAATTAACCATTGGAATAACTTTTCTAAGGATGTGATGGGTTTTCCATCATATCCTGTTGCACAGTCGATACTAGTTAGTTGTATAAAATATGTGCTATAGCTACAGCAGGAGCTCTGTGTATCGCTAGAAATAATTGTCTGAAGTTCTTTGGATTCTGTTACACCAGAGATGAGACTATGTTGTTGTAATGGTCCCTCTTGACAATAAAAAAAAAMCCCATAAGCCTGTGACAGCCATTGAGTCCGGGTGTTTGTGATTCTGTGGAGTAACAGACTGACATCGCATAAGTGGTAAATTTAAAACTGACAACAATTTTCATAAAGGGGACTACCAAATTACAAAGACGCATTCTGCAGAAGTGGATGCCCTGCCAATCCTGCGGCTGATATGATGTACCGTGATGAATTAGCGAGCTCAGAAAGAATTAACCCATCAATAAAATGACAGACTTGGTACATTTGAAAGCATCTGGTCAGAYCTCATGGAATTTCTTGGCTGCTACATGTTCAGTCAGAGAGAAAGAAATAATGGGGAGAGTCCATGATCACCTTGTAGTATTTCACTAGATGCCTCAGAAGAGCAGATGGGCATAGTGAGCAGTGGATAAGGTAAGCCTTCATCTTTTTGGGGGTTTGTATGGACCCTTTCCAGGACTGACTCCTCTTTAATATCCTTATAGATCTATATAAAAAAGTTTTCTTTTTCTTGTCTGCTTACAGTTTATGGTTGGCTAAATTTCACAAATAACATTTTTTTATTTGTGCTTAGGTGAGCACATCCTAGAGTTGCCAGTGTTTAAGTACTCTGTGAAAAGCAACCCCCTTTAAATAGTCTTACGTTGCCTATCTAGAAATTGAGGCATCTAGAATCTCTAGTGAGTCCTCAAAGTCTGTGTTCCTGCATTTGATTTTTTTTTCATGTCTACTTTCTATGTGTTTTTTAATGGTTCATAATGATAAAGATTAGAAAAAAATCCAGCAGAGTAAGGCTTGTTTTGAGAAAAAAGAAGAAAAAAAAGAAGTAGGAGGAAAAAAAAAGTAGTTAGGTCCAAACTGATGGCAAGCTTGTTTGTTCAACTTTAAGATGCATTTACTTATTCCAGTTCAATCTTTATTTCTGTTCTGCTACAGACTTGATGGGCTTAGACTAGAAAAAATGTGCCTGGCGAGGTCATTTGCAGAGCAAGAGTTAATGCATCACACAAACAGCTAAATAAAGGTTACAATCTGAGTGGAATTATTCAGAGCTCAGGGAGAAATCTGGCATTTGCAGTCTGTCACTGGGTTTGAGAAGTCTGGCTCTCTCAGTGTCACTGCCACCCGGAGACATCCTGCTTTCTGTGTGGCAGTAAGGGAGGGGACTGCAGCGCTGGACGGTCTTCCTGTAAAACCAGCAAAAACAGGAGCGGTGGGAAGTGTCACGTGCGAGGAGTGTGTGGAATGTGGGGTGAGTATGAGCCCATCTTTGTCCAGGTTTCACAGAGTGACCTTATGGGTGTAAATAGCCACTCTTCCTCCTCTCTTTTCCTCTTCAGGACAGCTGAAGAGCCAATGTCAGGACAGCGTATGATCCCTGATATCCCTGGGGAGGAGGGCTGCATGGAGGGCTATGAAGAGCCATGCACCTCTTGAGACCTGCCAGTTAAGTATTGCAATTATTGGCTCCTATCTGATAAGGGCTTCTTGCCCTCCTTTTCCACCAACATCCTTGGGACTTGAGGGTGTCACTTTGGGGCAGGATGCATTCTAAGTGTGTATGTGATACAGCCGGGACAAAAATGCAACACTTGTAAACGCCCAGGCTTTTGTAGAGTTGGCAATCTCCATAGAGGTGTTGTGCTAGGATTGTGTTTTGCATTTTGTTTCCTTGTTTTGTTTCTATAAGCCAAGCGCTTGGCTGATTATGCAGGAAATCAACTGCTATGGGCATTCACTTCAATGGGCGAACTTTAAACAAGTCACCAGGGACTGGCTGCTGCTGAGTTCAAAGAGAAAGAGATCTCCAAAACGTCTATCCAAGCCAAGTTATGGTGGGAAATATCAGATACAAAGAAGTGAAAACTGGAAGGCATAGTAGGGTGAAAGACACATACWGCTTGGTTTTCCTGTCCAGAATTGGTCAGACTAAGGCAAGGTTGAAATGGAGATTCTAAAAAAAAAAAAAACCCATAAAATTTTGCTAATGGAAGTTTGTTGAACATCAGGAAATGTGCTCTGGTGTTTATGTTCTATGAGCTGTGTGCAATAATCCTGGGATGGAAACATGTTGAGAAAGTTAATATGGTACTTGACAAAATATTGGAAAATGTATTAGAAAGAATAGTTCCATGAAGGGCAGAAGGTGGAGCAAATGCCCTGCTAAACTCCTCTATTCATTCCTCTTTTTTTCTTTCCCCAATGATTTCAGAAGTCTCCTCAGGTCAGATAACTTAAAGATAACTCAAACCCCCCATATCCCCAGGTGAGATAAAGAGGTTGTGTTCATAGAAATGGAAAAAAGAGGAAGATAGAGGGGGAAAAAAAATAAAGGGAAGGAACAGAAGTCTAAASCTGGGTGTTGCTTCCCCCCAGCACACACGTGAGCAGCAGACTCCCAAAAAGAAGACTAGAGGAAGATTGCCATCTTCTGGAAGGATAAATATCTGCCATTATTCAGAATACTAAATCTGATACACATATATTTTTGAAGCCATAGCATATTTCTGATAAATTTATTTTTAAATCTGAATTCTTATCCATATAAAACTAACTCAGTCTCATTTTATCAATGATCCCAGCTTTAGAAATGATCCCAGCTTTAGAAACTGACATAGCATCCTGGATTTTAGTGAGACTCTCATCAAACTTAAAATTAGGAACATGTTAACGTTAAGGATTATCAGTAGAGAGATGGACTCTATCTATTGTTGAGCCTGAAAAACCAGGCTTTTTTTTACTGAGTATTTGGAAGCCAAACTTAAGGTGTCCAGATGCGGAGAGACTGAACAATGAAAAAAAAAAAAAATTACCACTCTCCTTTTAAAAAGCATCAGCTATTATTCTACATATTTCAGTAAATTAAGTACATCTGTGTCAAACAGAACCTTTTTATTAATCAAAAAACCTGCAGGCAGTCCACGGAGAACGGAAACATTTAGCATTGCTTTCAGTTAGCCCATCTTAGAAATTATTATCTGTATTAGAGGAGCTTATGCAGTGACTAGGATTAAAATAGCCGCAGAGCTACTGACCGTTCTGCTCAGGGCAGGAAGGGTCAGGAGCCCATGATAGCACAGCCCACGTACGGGACGGTGAACCYGTCGTCTCCGTCTGCTGCCTGTGGTGTGCAGGGGCTGTCAGAGGCTGTGCCGTCACCCAGAGCTATTCCTACACCTGCCTCCCAGCCTCTGGGCTCTGGTGTTGGAAGCGGGGGATGAGAGCAGACGGACCCCTGGTTTCCTCTGTCCCGGCGGAGCAGCAGGGCAGGCACACAGGGAATCTGCCTTGCTCCCTCCCAGTGGTGGTGGGAGCCTCACCCGCTTGGCACTGGGCAAAGCCTTTGTGGGGAAGACGGGGTGCGTACCTTTGGGATGCTCCTCTCCCCTGCAGTTTGATTCAATGCGGTGCTGCTCCATGCCCTCTAGTGACAGTTCGTTCTYGTGAGAGGTGATACCATTCTTACTTTTCACTGTTCTGATACCAAACGAGGTGTCAACACCCCCARGTATTGTGGGAGCCTTTAAACTTTCAGGACAAGAGCTCAGAGGGAACTTTGGGTGAGTGTGAATCTTTCTGTCTCTCCTTATTAGCTTCCCAAATTCATCTGATGTGAACCTGCCGAGAGCTGGGATTCCTGGTGAACTTCGCGCCTCGGTAAAAGCTGCCACTACGAGGGACACTGACAGTCTTCCCCATGTTCCCATCCTCTGAGTATTGGACTTCTTTGACTCATGACTGTTTCATATACCTCTGTCACGGTGGTGATGCTGTGGTGCCAGTCTGCCACTCAGCAGCTATAGCTAAGGGGCTCCTTTTGTCATTAAAATCTCCAGTGCCCATGGGGAGAGCTGGATTGGCATCTCTTCAGGGTCTGAAATCCTCAGTCCTCAGAGCAGATGCAGTTGCATAAACTTTCCTCTCCCCATWTTTTTCTTCTCCCCTTTCTGTCACTGGCAAGTCTGGCCATGAAGATATCCCAGGACTGGGGGGCTTGTGGCCTTTGCCATTCTGCTGAGACAGTGCACAGGGCAACGGGTGACCTGACGCCAAGAGTGCTGGTAGTTTCTGAGCTAAGGCCACTCGTCCCCTGAAGCATTGGCCAGAGAGCCACCAGCTCACTCCATACAAGCTCCCAARTAGCCACTGCATGGAGATGGCTGGGATCTTTCTGTGTTTTACGGAAACTTTCCACTCAGTCAATACAGTTCACTCTTCCGCACTTAATCCCAGCCCGCAGCACCAATCGCTTCCCGTATAATCTCGCAGAACAACTGTGCTGTGATTGCATTGTGGATTACAAAATCACCGATTTCCACAAAACAGCTGCTGGCTGGAGGGATAGCATTTAATAATCACTTGGGGGGTGTGAGGGAGGAGGGGAGGAGACAAAGGAGAAAGGGGTTTTGAAGCAATTGGGTTTCTTGGAGGATCTCAAGATGAGCAAAACAGCAGACAAAGCATGAGTCCCATTTCTGTATTGCTCCTCCAAATTAAGAGGACTTCAAGGATTTGCTGCCAAGGTAAATTCAACTCTTTTTCCTTTTGGGGCTATCTAGATACTATGGTCAGTTATTGTCAGTAAGTGCTTGGCTTTTATGGAAGGAAACTTTACTGACAATGTTCTCATGAAGGAGTAGTTTAGATTTGCTCCTCTTTCCCTATGTACTCTACATCYTTGATCCAGTTCCTTCTTCTGACTCATTTGTTTCTTACATTTTTTTGCCTTTTTCCTTATCACTTGTTCTGAAACTATATGGTCTTTCAACTACTATCACAAATCAACTGGAGAGAATATTTTTCCCACTATTGAAGATTTAAATTACAAAAATTATTTTTGTCAATATTATGAGTGGAAAGATTTTTTTTTTAAATCAAAGCAGGAGCAAACCAAAACCTGATGACAGAAAAATCTTCTAATCAAGCATTGATGAAAAACTGAAAAATTTTGTGTGCTGAAGGTTTCTATTTTCAGATTAAAAATAATGTTTTTGAGAAGAGCAATTTTATCTATAATTTCCTTTTCAGTCACAAGCCAAATTTTCCACTGAAAAAACTTTCAGTGAGGACTTTGCCACCAACCTTAGCCAGAAACCTTCACATAATTAACTGTTCCTAGTAGGTATCTGCTCTGGGAAAATGGTGATATCCAACATGCCTTCAGATCATGGAAGTCATTAGTTATGGTATCACTAAGATGTTACCATCTCCAGGGTGCAGCATCTCCATTGCTGAAAGAAAAAAATGCTCTGGTGAAGAGACAAAAGAAGCCAGAGCACAAAACAATACAGAATGTTTTCAGGAGCTGGGTATTTTCTTGCCTTTGACGAGGGTGTTCAGGATCAGGCACTGTTTTCTCAGTGTGCTGAGATGCTAATGAAGTCCTGCTTTCCAAGATGAGCTTCAGCACCATCTTTATTTGACCACATTTCTGAGCTTGCTGGTTAGCAGAACAAATGCTTCTAATTGCACCACTTTTAGCTGTGGTGCGGTCACAAACAATGCAAAGCTCAGTCTCGTATTGTTTATTTATAGTAGTGTCCACAGTATGCTGGGCCTTTCTCACACGTTCAATGTTGGGTGAGTCAACCGAAGTTATGTGACGAGGACCAGCAGCAGGCAATGTCTGTACAAACTGAATCTATTCATGGGCAAATAGATTTTGAGAGTCATAAATAGGAAAGGGTGGGAGTATCTGGATGAAGTTGTGCCAAACATAGGGAGTGCCATGTGGGAAGAGGCATGCGTTGATTACATGAAAGTTGATGTGTGGGTAGATGACATCTAATCAATCCATGGAGTGATAAGTTAGGGTTCTCAGAAGTCAGCACAGGGTTTTGCAGGAACCGTAAAATCTTAAGCTTCCCTCTGAGTGAGAAAGACCACAGGACCCTGGTACACAAACTGCTTTCTGAATTACTTTTTCTGATGATGTGAAACTGGGAAGTGTGTTTGTGGCAATGTTCGCTCATGTAAAAAAAAACCTTTGGCACTTTGTGTGAGAGCAGAGACACTGTCATCCCACCACTCTACCAAATTTCTGATGTGCGGAGCCGTGCTTGCTCAGGTGGGAGGTGCTGCTCTGGGGCTTGAACTCAAGTTGCCAGGTCTGGATAGCTGGGTGTCCCTCCTGAGTAGGTCACTGCTTTGATGCGTGACCTTCAGTGATCCGGGAACATTTTCCTGACTTTCCCCACTGTGAAATCAATACACCAACCTACCTCCCTAGGTACAGTAATGAACTGCTTGAAAAAGTGTTTTGGGACACTTGGCAGTAAGAATTCTCATTTAGTTGGACAAAGCATTCATCATGCCCCATCTAAAGGCAACAYATGGTATTTGGGGAAGTTGGTTAACAGTTTTTCCCTACCATCTCTGAGATGGAGAGAATATGATGTCCCTTTCATTTTTCTCATGTACTCACACACCCCGATGCACTCAGCCCTGCTATGTCTACTGGGTCACCTTCTCTTCGCCAGTACTCTGTATTCAAAGTACACTATTCAGTGTACTTTGAAATGGTTGAAGCTGACCTATTGCTCCACCGCCCTGGCTTTCAGGAAATGGTTCCTGAAAGGAAATGGTTCCTGAAAGGCTTTCAGGAAATGGTTCCATGCTGGGTGAGCTGTTGGGATGCTGTGAGGAAGGCAGAGTGCTCATATTCCCTCCCCATAGGTGTGCGCTGGAAAGAGCTGGGATTCATAAAGCTACATGGGACAAGTGGTTGGTGTGACCGCCCCTCTCATTTGTGTGCTGTAGATGGAGCTGCTGAAGGGATTACCATGGCGCCGTGCTTTCCTGGCTCTCATCCTGAACCTGCTGGCTCTCAGCCTGTCCACCACTGCCTTGCTCAGCAGCTACTGGTGCACCGGGACCCAGAAAGTGCCCAAGCCTTTGTGTGGGAAGAGCAAAGCCACCAACTGCATCAGTGTCCCCATGGCGCCTGATGCAGGTGCTAGCAATGTTTCATCCCAGGATGTAGTGCACTACAGCTGGGAGACCGGGGATGACCGCTTTGACTTCAGATACTTCCACACGGGGATGTGGCTTTCCTGTGAAGAAAGCATGGAAGGGCCAGGTAGCGTCTTGCCCAGGCAGCCACAACTTCTTCCTTTGTATTTACTCCACAGGAGTAAAGGAAAGACATGAGGCTGACAATGCTTGGGAGAAAAGCCTTCTTCATTTTCCTAGCATTGTCCCTGTGCACTGCTGTGGTCATTGTATTTCTGTCCTTCATTGGGATGTTTACAGAGGGGGGCAAGGGGGAATGGCTGTGTCTGGTGTGCCCTTCGGTCTGGAATAGGGGCTGTGAAGTGCAAGAGGTGGTGGTAGTGGCAGTGACTTTGTGATGGCATTGTTCATCCTGATGTGAACTGGAGTGAGCCTCCTTTCCCTTTCCCCATATCTCCATTCCGACGCACAGCTTACTTCATGCTCTCCAGGACACATTTGTGCATGTTGCCTCAGAAATCTAAGCGGGGTGATTTTATGCAGTGTTATCAATTTATAGTTATCACTGTGAGGACTGCAATAGTTGGTGTTCTCCTTAAATCACCAAACTGAAAGGTTTTGTGAATTGAACAGGGACTGGGCTTTTCTTTAACAAAAAAGTAAAGCAAGAAAGAGAAGTACTGCCTTATAGATACAGAGAAAACCTGGAGGATCTGAACCCAGAGGAACTAAAGCTAGGAGGCAAATTGACCTGAGGATTAGAGCTGCAGTATTGTAATTTTTTTAGTTGTTTTTGTGATACTGTGACAGGTTTAATTTGTGATTTTTGACTATGTGGATCTGGCACTGTAAACCCTGGAGTGCCAGGGGCTGGTGGTGCAACCTGTTCTAGGCCCCTTTGGTGCCTCCCTTCACCCTTGACTTGCTCCTGCCCAGCCCTGCTGAAGTCCTTCTGCTGAAACCTGTGCCACGCCAGCACAGGTGGATGCTCTGCAGTGCACAGATGCTCTTTATGGCCTGGCACACACATTGAGGATCAGAACTGACCCAGAAGGTGGCCAACAGGGAGAKTTCTATCTAAAGATACAGTGATGAAAGTCGCTTTCATCAGGCCCATTCCCCTGAGCCCATCGTCCTCCCTTCAGCTCTCCCCAGGCACAAACATCTCACCTTCTTTAACTAAGCCACYGTTCTAGTATAACATTTTTCATTTTCTTATCTGTTGTTGCTGTCAGAGTTTGAAGATAAAGAACTGGTGAATAAAAGCAGACAGAAGGGGGGTGGGAGCAGGAGGGAATGTGCTTGAAACTCTCATGTCCTAATGAGAGGGCTGCTTCGTTATGAGCRTTTCCAGACATGCTGCAGAAGGCGATGTGTTTATTTGGGACTGGTTTGGGTGGGGTGTGTTTCCATGGAACTTGCGGGAATGGGACTACATCCCTTGACAGCTTTCTCTGAAAGACTTGTCTGGCCACTGGGCAGTCCTGGAACAACCCCGATGCCTGAAGGAACGCAGAGACTGCTTTACATCTGGATCGCAGCAGTGCACGGGGTAGAGCACATACATAGTCAGTCTCAGTCCCTTGCTTCCTGTAAATTGAGTACAACCCACCCTGCTGTGGGTCTTTGARGCAAGTGCACAGAAAACAACAACAACAAAAAAAAGGGGCTACTATGAGCAAAAGAAGTTTGAGTTGAGCTGGAGAAAGGATTTCATTATTCAGGCTAATCTCAGGATCAGTTTAGATGAGACTGAATAACCTCATTAAAGTTCTAGGTGAAGTAGCAAACCACAAGTTAATGAGGACCGCAGATGGCACTAAACTGGGTAGTGTCCTGAGAGCTGCGGATGACGAATACAGGAGATTGGGAGAGATTAGGACTGGGGATAGAAATTAAGGAAATGAGATGCTTACATGAAAAGCGGCAGGCTGATACTTCTGGGAGAAAATACTGTGCCAAGCAGAGGAGAGGACCCTCAAAATGCAGTAATGCAGTATGCAATAAGAAAGACTTACAGATAATACTGATGGACCCTCAGCTGAGACAATAGTTTGCATCTGGCCAACATAAAAAGCCAAGGCAAATAAGAACACCATTTGTCCAAATAGCATGCCTAAAATGTGAGGACAGAAGACCATATTTCTGTGTGATTCTCTGCCATAGAAGAGGGACTCACATCTCTGTCATGCAGCATTTCACTTGGGAAGATTTTTTTTTGCTTTCTTCTTTGGGAAGCAGTGCTAGAACTGCTCTGCTGAGACTGGGATGAGTGGGAATTCATGTCCTCAGCAGAAGTGGTGGGTCTGCAGTCTGTTGTAAGCTACACCCTTAATAGGCCTGACCAACAGCAATGTTGTGAATGAGTAGCAACAGATTTTTATGTTCACCAGAAGCTCATAAGATTTACAAATTGCTGAAGTTTTTTTCTGGAAAGGCCACCTCTAGTTTTCCAGGCAGACGTTGCCTTCCCGTACCTTGCTCCAGTGAAGGCCTGGAAAGACAGTCAGAAAGAGAGCAGAAGTGAGAWGATCTGATGGGTAGACTCAGGGATGACTGGAGCTATGCAGTGAAGACAGAGTGAGAGGGAGAGATTTTCTTTTCCCCTATGTATCCTGCATTGTTTTGCAAACTAATACCTTTGGTTTTGTGTTTCAGAAGAGAAATGCCGTAGCTTTATTGAGCTTTCACCACCTGCAGACAGAGGTAAGAGCAAAACCCCCTACCTAACTGTAGCTGCCCAGTGCACCTCCTTGGGATGGGGGACCTGCAACATTTTGCCTGCGTGAGGACAGCAGGGTGGGTCCCCAAAGAGCCAGGCATGGCCTCATGGTTGCTAAAAGAGCCAAGATTTCCTCCCAGATGTTTGCCTAAACCACTGCCATCTGTGAGGTCACTGCTGGAAACCTCAGATCCTCTCCCATATGAAGTGGTATTTGTCTCATCTAAGAAGTTACCTAGTCTGAGGTTGTCATCTTGCTGTAGTCAGCGGGAAGGGGATGGATGCCACCTGAGGGCAGTCCCTCCCACATATGCTACATGTTGACTTAGTGCTTCAGCTTTGGGGTCTAATGTGATAACTCTGGAAGATGAATCACCTCTTACTTTGTGGTAAGTGATCAGGACATCCAAAAGTTAAACTTTCAGGGTGAAGTTGTGGGAGCTGGGGTTGTTTAGCCTGGAGAAGAGGAGACTGAGGGGAGACCTTATTGCTCTCTACAACTATCTCAAAGGAGGCTGTAGAGAGGCAGGTGTTGGTCTCTTCTCCCAAGTAACAAGTGATAGGATGAGAGGAAATGGCCTCAAGTTTAGCCAGGGGAGGTTTAGATTGGATATTAGGAAAAATTTCTTCACCGGAAGGGTAGTCAGACATTGGAACAGGCTGCCCAGGGAAGTGGTGGAGTCACCAACACTGGAAGTGTTCAAAAAACGTGTGGATGTGGCGCTTTGGGACATGGTTTAGTGGGCATGGGTGCTGGGTTGATGGTTGGACAAGATGATCTTAGAGGTCTTTTCCAACCTTAATGATTCTATGATTCTAAGTCCTTGCCTCATCAAATACAAAACTTCATTTGGGTTGGAGAGCTCACCCTTCCTGTCATTGTCACATGTTTCAAATTATCCTGGGGGATAACTTCCATATACCTGGATGTATGTGTACATATGCGATGGAGATTTTACTTACTGAAAGCTTTTCAATTGGTGTGGGCTTGCTATCTATTCCCTGGGATGGAGGCTGGAGGCAGGTAATTTCAGAGGATGTTCGTATGTGAAGGGAAAGGCCTGGGGTGCAGGGCCCGTGTCAGTGTTCAAGCCGTGACAGCAAAGGCTGGAACAAACGCTGGGCAATTGCAACAGCCAGCAGGGAGATGAGTACTTTCGGGGAACTCATCTTTTTTTCTGCCTTGTTTCCCGTATTTTAAAAACACTGGCAAAGACTGCTGACCTGCTTTTATAAAGTAATGTGCATTCCCAGGTGAGGGGTCTGGCACGAGTAGCGTGCAGTGGCATCGTTGTGCAGATTAACCTGGGTGGCTCTCAGCACATCAGGGTAGAAAAACCTCCCCTGCTTATTCTTTTGGGAAACAGTATTCACACAATTCAAATAATGCTGGTGTTACAAGATCATTTTGAAGTCATGCAGATCTCTACTTTTTGTCACAAAATGAATGACTTTTAACTGCAGTTACTGAATGACTCTTGCATTTACCGCAAAATGCTCACTTCACAGGGAGTAGCAATGCATTTTTTCTGCTTTCTCACCTTCTTGTGCTTCATTCCCTGCCCAGGCCTCTGGCTCTGTTGCTTCCAATGTCTTCCCTATAGACTGTTTTCCTAAGAAAGGAGGTTTATGCAACCAGATTACGTGTCTGTAAATCTTTCTGTCTGTCCCTCCTCACATTCCTCCTACTGCTCCTTGTCCAATTGCAGCCCAACATTGATAGAAAGGCCGTGTTCTGTAAGACATTGAGCTCCTACAAATTAATTGGAAGATCACTGTGAGCTTAAGCATGACACTCATAGTGACATTGTGGTCTTAGCAGCTCTATCACCCACTTTCGCCCCTACCTGCACATAGCATCATCTTAAGATGACCTTGGCCTCCAGCGCAGCTGCCATTATATAGTTGGGCCAGCACTGGAGAAGGTGGTATGACTGCTGATTGCAGGCTGGGCTGGCTGAGCTGGGTGTGTGCAGAGCAGCTCCACATTACATAGGCAGCATTACAAGACCAGATTACACAGCATGCATGGTGAGCCTGGACTCACAAGGAAAGTGATGCAGAGTGCATGTGTGGTGCCTGCAGCCTCCACGGCACTTTTGGCAGTCTGACTTTCAATGAAATTGTCTCCCTGATGGTGCTGCAGCAAGCAAGCCAGCTCCTTTAAGCAGGGAATGCAGCTCATCAATTCCTGCTAAAGAGCTGGGTGACTCGATGGCACTAATGATGTTGAGGAGTCAAGTCAGTGCCACATTAATGAGGGTTTTCTTCACACTCCTTTTCCCCAGTTGAATGTCTCCTCTACAACCATTAAGAGTTGCTAACAGTAGCGTTCACAGTGCTGCTTCATTTGTCAGATTAACATTTCTTCCTTAGTGAATTCTGTGCTCTTCCACAGCCCAGCACTACAGAGTGCCTTTTCTCATTCTCCTCCAGGTCCTACTGCACAGTAAGCTCAGCTGAGGACTGTGGTATCACAGTCCCACTGATAATCCCAGTATGAAAGTATTTGTACTCTGTTCAAGCAGTAGGGTGAGTGGTGAATGTTATTGCCCTAGCTGGATATCCACTCCAAGGAATGTAGTTTGATTTTAATTGAGGTTTCAGTGAGAAATACAGGCCTGCAAAAGGGACCTCCTGAATTCCAGAGGCCAGGTCCCAGCCATCACCATGGATACACCATACAGTTCTTTACTTAACCACTTGGGTCCCAGGTTAAAAGTCGTTTGTTTCCACTGTTGTGTTTAGAAACCTACTGTGAAGGTCACTACACTAATGCAAAAGAACATTCTAACATCCAGCTCAGATGTGTTCATGGCCAACCTATGAAGACCAGGTCTTGTGCTCAACAGCTTTCCCCCTGCCTTTTCCCCATGGCTTCTTCCTTGCTGTTTACGACTAATGCTGGCTTGTTTACAAACAGCTGTTTTAGTTCCTCTCAGCTTTTGCAGTGCCAGACCAGCCAAGCCATCTTCTGTGACAGACTCTCTGTCCCCTTCAGCATCCTTTGAGCCCTTGCTCACAGGCTCACAGGGGGGATTGCTGTTGGGTGTTCATTGTTTTCCTCCTTTCCCTTCTTTCCAAAGGACATCCTTTCAGRATTGGGTTGGGAAGGGGGAGTACTCTCCCTTGAACAAGCCATCCTGTATTGATGTGAGGAGTCTCTGGTTCCTGGCAGGAATCCTGTGGCTGTCGCTGGGATCAGAGATGCTGTACATCAGCTTGCTGCTCATCAGCTTCATCCTCCTGRTGGTGGAAATGCTCCATACTGGCAATCCTGTCTGTGGGTTGAARCTCAATGCCTTCGCTGCTGTCTCCTCGGTGCTGTCAGGTAAGTGTATTACTGCAGGCTCGGAATCACAGCAGCAGGAGATCCTCCTCTTCCACACAAGGCTGAAGTATACAGCTCTGGCTCCCACTGTAAATTCTTTGCTTTCTTGTCTTCTTGTGTCAGGTCTCCTTGGGATGGTGGCACACATGATGTACAGTCAAGTCTTCCAGGCAACAGTTAATCTGGGACCAGAGGACTGGAGACCGCACTCATGGGACTACGGCTGGGCATTCTAGTACGTGAGCTCTGAAGCCATCTTCACCTCCCCAGTCTTTTGTGTTTCAGCCCTGCCAAAACCCACCTCCTCCCTTCTTGACCTTCTGTGTTTCCAAAGACAGGTGTACCACGGTTCTCCTACTGCTAATCTCCTCAACCCCTTTGCCTCAACCCCTGCTTTGACAAATAGTTGCTGAGTTACTTAAATGAGTAGCTACCAAGGACTGGCAAAACAATGGGGTCACACCTAAMCGAGTGCCTTCAACCCTGCTGACTAATGAAGTTTGCCCCTATGCTGGTTTGCCCTGTTTGGTCTCAGCTCTTTCCTGTGTGCAGAGGACAGTGTCACACCTGTGATGATGCTCTCAAACATGCCTTGTTTTTCTGCAGTTTAAATAAGTTGCATGTTGGTTTGGCATCTTCACTAACCAATGTCCAAAGGGCCTATTCCTGCAGCACCAAACCTAGACACATGCTTAAAGATGTGGACTCTGTAGCCAGGAAGAGCAGGTGGCTCAGGGTTCCTTTCTCTAGAGGCTAAAGAAGCCAGCCACAACTGATATACCATAACTGACTTGAAAACTGTTGGATGAGCCTTGCAATGGAGCCAGTGAAAGTGAAGGCTCAATTTGCAATGCTTTACTGAAGATGACCACATTGATTCTTAAGACTTAAACACTCCAGTGCCATGTGCCCTCTGTGGACATCAAATGTCAGCATGGCCATCTGGTTATGCTCAAGTAGACATGCCTCATGTCCAGGAAGGCACTGAGCAGCCCTGCAATATAGAACTTGCTTCCAAGCTGTGCTGTCCTGCTCTGACCACTTACAGACTTTCCTGCTGCCCTTTYTATTTTCCCTGTATCCCTCCCTTCCCTGTGACAAGGATGACCAGTATTTACCCCACCAATCTAAGAAGGATCCTGTGGTGGGATAACCCCTAAGAACTGTAATGTTTTGAGCCTTASTCTTTCTAGTTCATGTCCATGACCAGCAGCTTCTGCCTGGCAAATCAGGGCACATCAGTTCAATTTCTTAGCCTGCTTGGCTTCTCACAGCATGTGCCATTCTTGTCTCTCTCCTGTAGCATGGCCTGGGCCTCCTTCACCTGCTGCATGGCCTCTGCTGTCACCACTCTCAACACCTACACCAAGACGGTGCTGGAGTTCAAAAGGAACCACATCAAGGGCTACAATGGGAGCTTGAAGGATCGGCCTCAGCACCACCAGTGCTTCATACAGTCGCAAATGAGCAGCTACTACGAGCACCAAGACAAGCCCCTCCGTTCAGTCTCTGAGGGAGTCGACTTCTACTCTGAGCTGCAGCAGAAAGTGCTACAGCAGGAACCAGAGCTGGAACTGGATGAGGTCTTGGGACACATGATCAGGGAGGATCGCTGTTAGGGATGAGTGTGCAGGGACAGAGCAGTGGGGTTTGGGAGGCACAAGAGCTCTGAACCAAACACTAACATCACTGTTAGCAAGTTCTTGCAGAGCTCTTCCTTCCTCTACCGTCTGGGGAGTGAGAAGGTGAGCACCGGGCCACGGCAACAGCAGTGCCAACAGTGGCAGGGTGGGTCCTCCCTGATCACAGTTTGACAGGTGTCCTCAGCTGGGAAGGGTGAAACTGGAAGGACRTGTTGTTGGTATCAGCTGTCTCCAAGCACTTTCAGACAGAGTTGAGGCAGATGTCCTAATTCCAGCAGTACTGCACCCAGGAATAGATAGACAGCACCATTCAGCTGGCAAATTGCAGTGCTGGGCCTCTTTGGGTGGTGTCACATGGACCTTCCAGCAACMCTCCTGGTTCAGTGCTATGGTGAAGGGCACTGGTGCTCATATTGATTGGCTGTAATCCTCTCTGAACACCCTATTTATTCCTCACTTCCGTGCCCAACCTCCTCTTCTCCCTACCCCCAGATTAAAAGTGCTGCCGCAGTAGGAATGGGGGGTTGCTTTCAGACACCTCTCTCCTCCTCTTCCCTATCTGTAATGACTCCCACATGCTCCCTTCTTGCTTCTTCCCCCAAAATCTCCCATTCTGAGGTACTTTCCTGTCTGTCTCTTTCTACTGTGCTTCTCCACAAACTTTAGGAATCCTTGGCTGGRCTTTTGCTTTTTTCTTTGTTTCTCTTCATCTGTCCCTTTTTCCCCATTGTAAAAATATTGCAAACAATCCCCAAATCAAGCAAACTCATAATTTCTCAAAGTTGAAACACTGGTTCAAATGACACACTGATGCTGTACACAGTATTTATTTGCTCCATTGCAGTTCACAGTTCAAATACATTTTCTCAACAATATACAGACAGACTCTTTATTCACAGTGGGATGTGTGTGTGTGCGGGCAGGGTGAATTCACATTATGGAGGAGCTAACGTCACTGCACTTGAATATCAGTTCTCTTAGGAATAACCTCAGAATAACTACTTCAGGTAATAGCCGCTTCACCTTTCCCAGCAAGGTGGTGGCTAGACAGGAGGGAAGAGGCACCCCTGTTTAATCCTCGTATGTTACTGGTCCTCACACTTTCAGTCCCTACTATGCAGCTGTATTAACTGACTATATATTATAAACACTAACCCCTGTCTGGAGGAAAATGACAGGCCTAGAGCCGTTGCTACAGTTGTGCTAATAGATACAAAGCTATTTACACTAAAATACCATTAAACATATACAAACTGTTCACAGGCTCTGACCTTAAGAGAGCAGGGCCCAAGGACCAGCCTGAAGGGCTATCCTGGAAGCTTCATATGGAGATGCAGGGAAGGAGAAGGCAGAGGGTGATATGGCAAGGAGAGGTGTCAAGAGCCCAGGAGAGCAAACCCATGTTAGATGTGCCCATCCGGAGGGAGGGTCAAAGTCCTGCCATCACCTCCCCACTCACAGGGAAGTGTGGGGAGGCTGGAAGGGCACGTGCCAGCAGGACAGAAGAGTCCTTTGCAATCTTCATCTTAGCCTGGCTTTGCCTAATGTCAAAGGTCAGACCTAGAAGGGCATACTAGGAAAACAGTTCCTATGTTGTTGCCCTGTGCTGTGGGGAGCTGCTGGGGCACCAAAGTGGTTGGTTTATATATGGTCATTTCTATTACAAGAAAATTCATGTAGATGCTCTGCAACTACAACACAGGAGACTGATGGCACACTCAGAGGCATAGTTCAAAACACTAAACACACTGAGAGCAAATGTGCCCTGGGAGTAGTCCATTCCTCCTGGAACTGCACAGAAGGCTGGTCTGGCAAGGGAATGGTAAAGTTCAGCTCAGAATAGGGGTAAAATGCACAGAAAAGCTTTCCAGTTCTGCCTCTGTCTGAGCCTCTAAACCCTGAAGCAGTGGTGCGACAATCAGCTTTGCTGTGACTGGATCTAGTGTGATCTTTACAGTGCCAGTGGGGATCTGCTGTGAATCTAACCCAAAAAGGCTGTGGTGCATTGCAAAGGAGGACTCAGTCCATTGGACTGCAGTGTGATGTTACAGTGACACTTTGGGTTCATAAAAAGCTTAGGGATGGATGAAGAGGAGATAGAAATATGACGTGAACCTTTCRTTTCTACATCACCCACATAAATGTGTTTTGAACTTGGGATTGGGAAAAGAAATATACAAGTACAAGAACTGGCAAATGCTGTGGGGACCATCTTTCTCTAGATAAGGTAATTCAKCCAGAGAGCTAATTTGTTTGTGAGTTTGGTGACAGAATGGAGAAGAGGGCTGAGAGCACAGAAAAGGTTGTGGACAAGACTAGCCCTGCAGAAGCCAAACAGAGGCCTCTCTCCAAAAATATAAAGATTAAAGCAGGTGGTGTCCTTTAGCCACACCATTTGCCTTTAGTCATCATGGACGGCTCTAGACCTAGAGCTTGTTTGACTGCCTGGGAATACTGTTTGGACATAAAAACGAGTGTCCTAAATCTCGTTCATAAATTAAACATACAAAAAATATACATATATTGTATAAATTGACACACATATATATATATATCTCAACCCCTTGGCTTTATATATATATATATATATATATGTATATAAATTCTAAATTCACATTTCCATGTTACCTGGAAGGAAGCATGCAAGAAGAGCATATGGAGGGGGAGATGCTGAACAAGGTTCCTCTGGTACAGGACAGGTCTGCCTATGACAAACCTGCCTCCAGCAGCATTCCCCAGAGAGCTGAAGAAAGGCGAAGTGCTTTTAGCCCCCATTCCCTCTACACAGCAGTTTTCCTGAAGATCCTGAAGAGCAGCTTCCTGTATTCCCCATACAGGCCACAGGTCCAACCAAAATCTGAGGAACCACCAGGCTAGAGCTGGAGAAGGAAAGGCAAACAAAACCTAAAGCCAAAACCTATTATCATCCAGTCTGGTAGAGAAAAGTGGTAATTCACAGGTCAGCAACTGAACCTGAGCACCACTATGTGGAGGACGCTTGTTTGCCGATGTCAAAACAAGTGATCTCTGTCCCACCTCTCTGTTCCCTCTGTGAGTCTGTCATTCCTTATGATCGTTATCCCTGGTTCTTTCTAAGATCCCCCTCCTTGTCCAACTGCCAAAGTACAGCTGGGCCTCACCATCTGTCCAGCTTATGCCCAAAGGGGCAGCCAGTCATCTTGCAAACAGTCTCTTTGTATCCCACCAGTCCCTTTGCATCCCGAAGAGCACCTAACTGTGTCTGTAAGGGAAGAGATCAAATGTTTTCAAAGGCCTGGATTTCATATAATCATAGAATCATAGAATCATCAAGGTTGGAAAAGACCTCTAAGATCATCGAGTCCAACCGTCAACCCAGTACCCATGCCCACTAAACCATGTCCCGAAGCACCACATCCACACGTTTTATGAACACCTCCASGGATGGTGACTCCACCACTTCCCTGGACAGCCTGTTCCAATGCCTGACTACCCTTCCGGTGAAGAAATTTTTCCTAATATCCAATCAAATTTCATTAGGGATTCCTGCACAATCTCACCTTCTGAGGAAAGTCAACAAATTTCAGCCGGGCAAGAAATCGCCTCACTTCTCCACGGCTGATTTTGGGAGTGGTGGTGTCCTTTAGCCACACCATTCGACCTTGACTCATCATGGCCCACTTCAGGCTCAGTTTGCTGACCGAAAGAAATCCTGGCTGTTTTTCAGAGGTTGCAGTTGTTGTCACAGTGATGTGAAATGCATCCTTCTGGAGATCGTTAATTCCAACTGGTCCATCAGAAAAGGGAGAGAAAATATTGGTGAGGAGTAAATGATTGTGTTTCTTCCAAAAAAAATCTTACAGTCTTTATTCAGTCAAAACATCCACTGGTATATTCAGTCTGACTTTACAATTGCATGTACTTTAGTTAATCAGGGAAAACGATTTTAAGTTAAAAATTTTCCATGGAAATAAACTGAAATTTAGATCAGAAAGGAAGGGTTTGGTTCCAGGTGATGTTTTTTGAGCTTGACATAGGAGATGCACATATTTCAATAATGCAGTTCACTTTCAGAGAGCTTTCCTTCCCACGCCTGTTAGCAGATACTGTTTTAACTCTGTAGAAGGGGAAATTGATAAAGCACGGGTAAGTCAGTTCACTCCAGTCACTGCAAAATGATTTGTACAGACCTCAGAAATTCCAGTTTCTAACAAACCCCTCTAAAAATAATATTCTATTTGTTCTTGACTGAGCTATGTTTTTGATACAAATCCAATTGTGGTTTAACCTGGCAGGCAGCCAAACGCCACACAGCCGCTTGCTCACTCCCCCCCCCGCAGTGGGATGGGGGAGAGAACCAGAAAAAAAAGTAAAATTTGTGGATTGAGATAAAGACAGTTAAATAGAACAGAAAGGGAAGGGAAAATAATGATAATAATAATAATAACAACAACAACAACAACGATGATAGAAGATACAAAATGAATGATCCACAATGCAACTGCTCACCACCCGCTGACCAATGCCCAGCCAGTCCCCGAGCAGCGATCGCTGCCCCCCAAACAACTCCCCCTGGCTTTATACTGAGCATGACGTCATATGGTACGGAATACCCCATTGGCCAGTTCGGGTCAGCTGTCCTGGCTGTGCTCCCTCCCAGCTTCTTGTGCACCTGGCAGAGCATGGGAAGCTGAAAAGTCCTTGCCTAGTGTAAACACTACTTAGCAACACTTAAAACATCAGTGTGTTATCAACATTATTCTGGTACTAAATCCAAAACACAGCACTATACCAGCTACTAGGAAGAAAATTAACTCTATCCCAGCCGAAACCAGGACAGGTGTATTGCTATGTAGCAGCTTTTCTATACTTCTTGGCTTACTGGACTCAGTGGTGGATGAACTGATCTCTTATYCCACATCCTGCCACGCTCAACAGGCTGGTTGAACTGCTTTAGAAAGAGCAAGGAAATCCAACAGGAACTGTACTGTATAGATGTTAAATCCAGATCTACTTTTCCCTGAAAACACACGTTTAAATATTTTGGATTCCCCCTTTCAAAAAGAAAGAGGAAGAAGCAGCACAGCTGCTATCCCAGAGAGCAGGAGAAGATGGCCAACAAAGGCAGAAGTGTATCTGAAGTGACAGAGAAAAGTTTCATAATGATTCTTCACGATTCTTGAATCATAAATAGCTCCATGGAAAGCCAGGGAACTTCTCTGGTGTTAAAACATGCATGAAATCAAACTCGGACCTTTCCTTGCTTAAACATGTGCAAGAAACTTGGTGGGTCTTTTATTTGCAAAGTAGGGATTGGACGGGACCTTCCTTCAGGAGGAAGATGAATCTTATTTCCCATTGCTGGCCTATGTGTGGTGGACCTCAGGTGCTACCYCTAAAGGCACAACTACATCACATTGTTTCTCACAGCTACGTCTCCATATTTCTTTTAGCTTAGGTATTTTCTCCTCCATTTGTACTCACCTGCTGAAGCAATGACTTTGTCTGTTGCATTGGTGAGGTCCAAAAGGACTGCAGGAAAAACAGGATGGAGGAGATAGAGATGGTGCAGCCCTGGGCGCTCAGGTCTGGGACCAGGTTGCTGTTGGAACGAAGGACAGACAAAAACGTTACAGCTGGCTAGCAAAGAGGAGTCTAGCTTTGCCAAAGAAATAAAGAAGTTTTCTGACACTGCACTGTCTTTACATGGATCAGAGAATCAAAAACTCTATGGTTTTACAGAGATTAAATCCAGCAAAGTTTTTCTTCCAAAACAGAATTTGCTCCACAACTTCTGTTTGGTAAGGTTGAGATCTGGCTCTGTCAAAGGCAGCTTGATGGGTGAAGCTACAGTCTGGAAGTTTGAGTCTCCATGCTGACTTGTGTGACTGTGTGGAGAGAAGCAGCGCTCTGGGGCTGGGAACAAATCTGAAGTAAAAATATCTCAGTGTTGCTGAAAAAAAATTAAATTCACACAGAAAGTTTTGGTTTTGTGGACACAAACTTTCTGTCAATAAAGCTTTCTGGTGAAGAATTTACACACAAAAACTCCTATGTTCAGGCTCAGAGAAGTCAGAGTGTCAGAGCAAGAGGAAAAGATGTCCCGGACAGCCTTCTTACATGGCAGGTTTAAAGTTCAATTACATTATGAATAAAAGACAGAAACTGCATGTGCCTCACACAGAAACCTCAAAGTGAAGAAAGAATGCTTGCTCACCAAACTTCGTAACACAGGCTGTGCTTCATCAGCCCAGAAGAGAAAAACAGACTTCTTGTCCAAAGTCATGACTGACAGTGCATCGAGTTGTTGCTTCTGCCACGGGAGTTCCTGGTTCCAAACAGGGAGGCCGGATTTGCCGTCTATCACCACCACCTCAAGGCAGAGGAGAGATCTAGCATTAACAGATGTCCAGGTGTGGGTGTAGAGAGAGCTCCCTTRCAGGGGCACGGCCTATGCTATTCCCTTTCATGCCTGTGGCCACACAGTGATGACTGTCAGCCACAGAAATGGGAAGAGTGAGGAGCAGGGAATGATTGTCCCTTTGTACACAATCTCCCTCACTCCTGTGCTGCCATTGCCCTCCYTACCTTCGCTTGTTTTACCTTTTTGTTCCCATCTCCGGTCTGTGCTTGCAGCATGAAGTCCAGAGTTTGGTCAGCACTGAAGTAACCTGGTACAGGCTGGCTGCAAATTTGGAAAAAGAAACACTCAGCCCCATGGCAGAAAAACAAGGATTTCAGATGGAGGCAGCACAGTTGCTTTTGTCCTCCATTCTGCCTCTTAAAAAGGCAAGATTTGCTATGCTAAATAAGATCTTTCATCCACTCAGAACTGTTCTGATTGTCAGGAACTATTTGTTGGTGGATCAGAAAAGTGAAAAATGATCAAGCAGTCCATGGTGCTTGTTAGCCATTCTTCAGAGTCGTCTGTGGGGGACGGCATCCCTTGCTGGGCTGTGTAGGCAGCTGTTTATCACYCTATGACATGACTCTGTATTATTCTTTCCTTAGCATAAGAACCTGTACAGTTTTGCTATGGTCATAAAAAATTACCCAGCCCTTTTAAAATGCATCAGCAGATTTGACCTTCTGCTGAAAGTGTATTTCCCAGGCTGCCTTAGCTGTGTGAAATGGCTCTTAATATACTCACCATTAATGTCAGCCCATAATTCTTTGTTTTCTTACTGCTGGCAGTTTTACAAGCCTTTTTATAACCTTCAGCAGTTTAAATGAAGTCCCCTCTCATCTTCTCCCTTCTGGGTGACATAACACTATTACTTGCATATCTCTCATTATAACTGTTTTCTAACCATCTTGCTTGCCTTTGGCTTTCTGAGTCTTATCTCTGTCTTCCTGAAATTCACCACAGCTAGACACAAGGTTCTAAATAAGCACAAACGATTCCTCAAAATTCACAGAATCAGAGATTTTATGGCAAGGCAGGATCATCAGAATATGTCCTCCCTCCTCTTGTTTGTGACAGATTGTTGCATTTCACCCAATTAACCAAGTATCAGTAGGCTGACCTTGACTAGATCTATCAGCCATGAGGCTTGCTACAGAAATAAAAAGATGATATGAATTCATCACTTCTCGTGACAGTCAGTTCTAATGATTAATCTCACTCAAAGAAACATGCCTGCATTTTCTTTTTCTTGAACATGAATGACTTTTGCTTCAAGGCACTTGTTCTTGCTACAGCAAGATTAAAATGCCTGTTAGCTCCTATTACTTACACATGCTTATGAACTCACCTCTCAGGCTTCTCTTTGATCATATAAACCCACTGACTTAAATCTTCCATGCTAAAGCATTTTTTCCAGCCCTTTTCTCCATTTTCTTCCAGTCTCCCCTTTAAAATGTGCATACCAGAATGGCTCCTGAACAGCAATGCCACAGTACAGCAGTGGCTTGACTATTTATACTCACTACATCAAACAATGTCATTCGCTTTACAGACAATTTTGGCAACCAGAACCAATGCTTTCAAGGCAGTATCATGGGACACTCCTACAGCCTGAAAGCTCTCCAGTAGCAAAAGGAAGTATTAGGTAGTTCTATCCTATGGGCACAAACTTAAAACCTCTCCTAAGGTGCCTCTTCTCATGTCCCTTATGGGTTACAGTGAGCAACAGATCCCACAAACTGAATGCAGACAGATGTATGTATTCTAGATGCTACCAATCAACTGAAAAATCCCCTGGGCACTTTCTCAAATGAACCAGAAGGCTAGTAATTATTCCTGCCCAACAGTAATCCCCACAGCAACCTGCTATTAATCCTCTCTCATCTGAAACATCCATTTACAACACAATTTTCAACTGCTTACTCAATTTCATGGTCTCTGAACTTCACCCTTGTTTTATCACTACTGATTCTCCTTTATGGTTTTCCAGGGATCTTATCAAAAGCTATCTGGAAATGCAGCACATCTGCAGCAGCCAGGTTGTTTTTCTCAGAGATTGTTCCCAAAGGGCTGGACTCAGTCTGCCTGGCTGGAGTGGTGTGCTTGGGGCAGGTTTACCCAGGGAAAGTGGAGCACTCAGCTGGCTCTGTATGCTTTGTCTGATGAGGAACTGGGTTTCAGTCTGTTTGACTCTGTGGCTACACCTCTGAGCTGAATTTGTCCCCCAGCCTGTATTGCTTAAGCAGAACTTCGCTAAGTCCTAAAAAAAAAAAAATACCCTCTTAAATAAATGCTTGACCACAATAAATTCAGTCTACCAGATTTCATCTCTCTTAACTCCGAGAAAACAGGCAGTCCAGGACTTTAGCACAGTGGCCTTGAACGTTCAAGAATTGCTTTCATTATTTTTCAATGCCTATCTGGCAGGTCCTGTACACAAGTTGTACTCTGTCCCTTGGGAGGTCAAGGAACCAGAAACAACAGGTCTGGAGTGCAGCAACCTGGAATACTAGGTGCCCAGAGAGGTGGTGGAGTCTCCATCCTTGGAGATATTTAAAACCTGACAGCACACAGCCCTGAGCAACTTGCTCTAGCTGAGCCTGCTTGAGCAGGTGGGTTGGACAARGCAATCTCCAGAGGTGCCTTCCAACCTCAGCAATACTGTGATTCTGTGAATGGAACTGGTAAAGTAGTTTTTTCAACCCTTCTTGATCTGAACCCATAGAAATTTTCTAGTTCATTAGTGGGTCCATTTAGAAATTTGTGTATAACTAATTTTATAGCATCTGTGAATTGGCTTTGCTTAGTCAGTACACACCCTTTAAACTAGATCCCAGACACATCCAGAAGTCTGCAGACTCTGGGCCCAAAACACTTTTAGTCCACCTCCTTTCCCCACAGTATGACCAACTAGCCATAAGCCATTCCTAAAGTGACTGCTTATGTCACCCATCAGCCCTCAAGAATGTGGACATTATCTGAATATACCTAGTGGAACACCGATTTTTTTTGCTTAATGAAGTTCCAATGCCTTCTTCCTATAGATGCTCTTGACAGTCAGGTAACACTGAGCTGAGAGCTGCTTTCTTTCCTCTAGATAGCACAGAAAGCAATTTGTTTCCCACATAATTTCCCTCAACTGTGCCCAACGTCCCTTTGCAAATATTTAATACTGGGCAAGCTGAAATTGCTGGTTATTATCAACCCATGAGATATGGCAAATTACTTAATTTCCATGTGTGAAATTAGAGGATGAGCAGTATTATTTTAAGGTTTACATTTAGTATAGATGGTGTGCTGACTGCCATCAGAGTGCTCATTTTCAACTTTCAAGGAACATTAAGATCTGTGGGCCATACTCAGATACCTTCTCTAAATACTTAACATCACTAATGCAACTGCTCCTCTCCACTGAGCTGGCAAGTGGCAGCCCTGGACACCAGTAATCTGAATTCCAATGCCATGACATTCCCGTGATGTCAGTGTTGGATACCTGAATCAAGCCCCTTATTTGTGATCACTCACAAGCACACAGCTCAGGTTTCCAGCCTTCTGTTCCTTGCTCCCCCTGCCCTCCTCATTTGCTCAGCGATGCATCTGCACACCTCCAGTTCTTAGATTTCTCTGCAGACTTGTGAATTCTTCTCAATTGCTTTCTAAGGAGTACATGTGCTTACAAGTGAAAGGCAGGAAATGGTACAGGAAGAAATAGTACAGAAAAATGTTCCCAGTATGTAACCTGCTGATGTTCGGCAGTTCCAGGGTCCAGCGGGGCTCCAGGTCCTGTCCCCGCAGTAGGATCAAGCTCTCTTTGGTTGTGATAAGCAGGTTGCTGCAGTTTGTGTCAGGTGTCTTCATCGTCTGCAGGAAGTCAACACCCCCACTGGGACAAATGGAAAGCAGAGAGGAGATTCCGAGGCTTGTATCTGCACATCTCGGCACTAGCTGCCTGTCCGCATGGCAATTCATACTACCTAAGATTTGCACTATTCTTGGAGAAGCCCATCTTTTCTCCARTGATGGAGCTTAGCTTAGTTTAGCCCACTTCAGTTAAGCGGGCTAAATTCAGGTGTGGGGTCTTCTGAACATCTTGAGTTACTATAAAAAGCATGGAGTTTGGGGGTTCACATTTATTCCCTCCCTTTATTCCTATCCAGGCTGACCTTGACCACAATTTGGCAGTAAAGAAGAAAGAGCTGAGAAATCCAGGCCCACATTAGCTGGGAACGCCTTTTCTTTTTTCCTCCAGGTATGCATAGGGGTTGGAAGAAAGGAACAAGGAGCAGGAGAAGCAAAGTACTCCCTTTTATCATACTCTGCACTTCTTTTGCTAGGACAACCACAGGAAAGGGAGGAAACAATGGGTTCCCCAGAGTACTGCTATCAACTGGATAATGAAAAGAAGGACAGTATCGAAGCAGAAGGGACCATCTCTAGGAGCACTAAGAGGTGCCTACTCTCCCCTTCCTCTCCCRGCAGAAGCAAGAGGACAAGTCCATCTCCTACCTGTAAATGTCAATGAGCTCTGACAGGTTGACAGATCTGCGCTTTTCCCACTCGGGCTCCTCCTGCTGCAGCATTGCAGGAAAGCTGTCCCGGTTTCTAGCTTGGGTAAAGATATCCCTCAGGGCAACTGCTTGAACATTACCTGCCAGGAAGAGTAAAGATGAAGAGTCCTGCCTGCAAAAGTTAACTCCCTAGTAGCACGGAGGGTCCTTGGGACCACTGCAGTTGTGGTAAAAGGCAAAGAAATGCCCAGAGCTGGAAATTTCCTGGCATGATGTGCCTTTGGGAAACTCCAAGGTATTCCAGGCTAGCAGGTATTGGTGCTCCTGCACTTTTTCACACCATGGCAGTGAGACTTGTTCCCGTGCCCTCTCTCCTAACTTTTACAGCAGAAGGCACTGTAGAAATAAACCAGGGACGCTCTGGGCCATTTTAGGTAAAATGAATGTTTTCTCAGTAAGGTGAAGTGCTGCAGAGGCAAGGTGCATCTTACCAAAACCAAACAGGATGTAGATGGCTCCCCGGCTGGTGATGTGGACTTGGGGGCCAATCACTTTCCCTTCTCCATTGGTGCTGTACTTCACAGGCCCACCCAAAGCAGTCCCAGTCTTTCCTGACACCAAGATGAAAAACACATCAGGCTGCAAAGACAGAGATGTAGAGATTTTTAGCAGTGCTTTCAGGCACTTGTGCTCTCGGAAGCTTCCCCTGTCCCCACAGCATGAAGCTCTATTGCTCCTTCCCCCCACAGCAAGGTCTAGCTAGTGGTCTCCTTCTCTTTGCTCAGTCTGGCTTCGTGGGTGTCCTACATTCATGCTTTTCTCTTGACTGCAAATGCATCAAAGATGGAAGGGACTTCAAAAACCTGAACTCCTCTAACATTAATGCTGGAATTGTGGGGACGGATGAGCATAAAGGAAATCTGCATCTGAATTAATCACACAAGTATTTGTTTCTCTTGGATAAGCTGAATGCTCCTTTCTCCAGAGATCTATCTCAACATGGCTCCCTACACTGCTGCTAAACACTCACTTCAAACCAAGCCTTCACTGAACAGAAACAGATAATTCTCAAGTCTCAGCCAGGGGTAAATAATGACCGTTCTGTTCATTCCCAGCTGACAAGAAATGCAGGTAGTGTCATTATTGATTGATCTCACTGCTCTGACCTATTGAAAAAAAAAAAAGGGTGCTTTTCAGGGAAATCTAAGGGAATGAAAATTAGGGCCTCCTGCAGCTGCTGTTACAGCCTTTCCACATCAGGCTCCCTGTTCTTCCTGCAGATAGTCAAGGTCCTTTCAAACCTTGAGCAAGGATATGCTGTACCTGTGTCTCTTTGAGAGCCAGAACAACAATATCCCTAATCCCATCTCCATCTACATCCGGAAGAGTTGCAGCCGGTGCAGCCAGGATCCCACTTGAAAGGTGGATGGAGTTCAGCGTCCAGATAGTCTTGCCTGCGGGAAGAACAGGATGAAAGAGACCTGCAGCACTTGGGGAAACAGCAGGCATCCCCAGAGGGTTCCACAAAACCTTCTAGGAGGGAGCAAGAGAGGTTGTTTCCCCCATTCTCTGAGAAGAGGAAAGACAAGCCTACAAACTGGGGCAAGATGCAGTGGGAAGCAAAGTTCTTCCCCCAGCATTTCTTCAGATTGTCTTTGAGTCATGCCTCAAGTCCTGCTGTGCTTCCTTCTTAGCATCTCTCTAGAAAGACCTGAACCCAAAACAATTCCTGAAACAGCAGAGAATATTTGAGGTTCACTCTTGGAAGAAGAACCTAAATGAGAGTGCTGCTCTGCAGGACAGCAGTTGTTTTCCTCAGCCAGCAGTAAAGCCTGTAGGTAGATGCCAGGAAAGGGAACAGATGGGCAGTTCTGATATTCAAAGTGCAAATCTGTGTCTCAGTTAAATTCCCAGCAGCAAATAGCCACTCCAGCATAGCATGTTCACTCCACCTCAGGGTGAAAGCATGTTAGCAGACATGATGTCAAATGGTTCAGCAGTCCAGCATGGTCCCAGCTGGAAATTCAGTAAAACCTGATTTGCAAATTGGCAAATAAACACCCAAAAAAAGGCAAAATGAAATTCAATGCTTTTACTTTTCCATGATTCTTTTGCCAACACTTCTGCTTTTTCAATCAGAGTTTAAAAATGCTTTTCTGCTGCTGCTGCTGTGTAGGGTAGGGTTTGCCCCTGCATGACAAAGGAAAGCAAAGGCCAGACCTGCAAACGCTTACACACATTAATAACACTACTACTGCTGGTAAAGGAGTATAAAGCCTATGCTCCTGACCATGCAAACACTGTGAAAGTAATCTGGTCCCTAAAAGCATTTGAAAGGTAAGTGCTGCTGCTCATTGACTGGATCTGTCACTTAAATCCAAGGTTTCTTGTATGTCTCCATTCTCTGTTCTGATTCCAAAAACATCCCTATACCTACCTATGAATATTTCTGCCAGTGAATTAATGTGGCAGAACAAACAGCAATCAGAGAATAGAGGTGCACATGATAAAGTGATTAAAAATGCAATATTCATTCACATCTAATCAATTCTTCTATGGGCCTCATTTCTCTGGAAGGTTTCCTGGCTGTAGCACACGTCCTCATATAACTTCACCAAGAACGGTGTTCAGCTTTTCAGTGCTGTTAGGTAGGAGCTGAATTGTACTAACAGCTCAATGTTGATGAGAACAGACCTTACATATCCTTTATGCCATGGGGATGCTACAGCATMAGATTAACACTTTGAAATGTTCTGAGATGAAGATGCTGCCACAGAGCAGCAATGGTTTGGGTTCTCTTATCCTGTGTAACTAGAAACTCATTAGTGTTTTGACTCCTTCCTGTGTGTCACTAGATAACAGCCACCATGAAGTGCCAGCACTGAATCATTCATGCTTATTAGTCCTTTAAAGAGAACAAAAAAGCAGTAGCATATTTCTAATATGCCGGTAGTTGATTTTACCTGTGGAGGCACTGAGAAGGCTGAGGAATTTTGATGTTCCCGTAACAAGGCAGACAGGCTCTGCAGGTGCCCCCAGTGACAGCCCTTTGCACTGCACACTCCGAGTCTCCTCTGGCAGCTGGATGGACCACAAGATGCTGCCATTCATACCAGAAAGGGCCACCACAGTTACGGAGGGCCTAGAGACACCTGGAAGAGGCAGGAAAGAGAGAGTGAAATCCCTTGGCATCAGAGGCTATATCCACGCTGCCTTTGGTCTTTGCGCCTGAGTTCCAGGTCTAGCTCCTAGAGCTGAGTGGCTCAAGCCAGCCACATCCACACTGCCTGAAAACAAAGGTCAAATCCCACCCCATGACTGAGTCTCTCTGCCTGCAGAGCCTAGCAATGATCTCCAGACAAATTGGGCTGTCAGTCAACAGCGCAGACAATCATGGAGGTTGGACCTGAGGTCACAGCAAAAAATGTGGTCAGCTGGGCACAGAGGAACCAAGATCCTGGGGACAACCTGCTCAGTTGTGCTGACTTCCTAGTGAGAAATGTACTGCTGTCAAACCAGACTGATCCTTCTGATCCCCTCTCCCCCAAGACAATGGCTAGCACCAAGGGGAAACCTTAAGTGACTCCAAAGGCAGATGCCACCTCATGTGAAAGTCCTGAGTTGTTTGTAATTCTGGAGCAGCAGAAGGTGATTGGCAATCTGAGAGCTTTTTCCTTTGTTTTCCAAATGAGTTTTATTATTGTGAAAAACAGACTGAATGCAATCAATTGGTGTAACTCAGGGGTCTTTTCCCAATTCACCTGTTAGCACAAAATAATTGCAAAAAAAAAGCACTCTATGCTATTTCAATTGACTGTTGGCTCTGATTCCAAATGTGAGCAACTTTTAGCTCAGTCTGCCCTCAGACATAATTGTGGTTACTGTAATCTCCACCTGGTATGTTCATATCACAATTTAAGATGAACTCCCATACATTTCAAAATAACAACAGTCCCAGTTGACTCCTATCTTACTAGCAAAACAACACRTGACCTGACTACACAAAGGGCGTATCTGGGCCACTGGCTAAAAGCAAGTCTGAGCACACTCTCTAAATCAAATTCACTCTCTTTTAAAACTGAAAATCATCAGGCTTATGCTAAGGGGTTGCCCCAGCCCAAGTTCTCTTCATTGGCTTGGCAGGGACCAACAACTAACTCCTGAACGCAGCTCACAGCTGTTGTGTGTACAGGCTGGAGAAACAGCTACGAATGTCATAGCTTACTCCATCAGGTGCCTATCCCAAGCTTATCTCTTGACACTCTGTGAATGCTCTGAGCACAAGCTACAGGAGGGCTGATGTCCAGCTGTGTGGGTTTAGGATTGTGATGTGCTTACACCTGCTTTAGTGTCTGCTTTTTGTCTTCCAGCATAGCTATAGCCCAGGATGCAGCTAGGTATGACTAGTTCCATTCAGAGCATGCTGAGAACTGTACATATGTCTGCGATGAAAGATAAATACAATGCAATGGCAAAATATAGAACGCAAGGACAACCTCTACAAATGGAATGCAGCCTTTATGTCAACAATATCTCCCCCTCTCTCTTTTTTAAATTACTCTACAGTTTTCTCTCTGCTCATAGGTTTCTTCTATAGGACTTGCTGTGAAATACTGAGGGCCTTGCTTGGGCCATGGAGAAGCAGCATTTTCCCTATCCTGTAACTATATTTTTACTACCCTACTCTTTGAAGAGCTGAGGCATTTTACTCCCACAAGAGTTCTCTTCAGGCTGTGCAATGTATGCTTGCTCTCTGAATATGTCTCTGAGGCTGAACAGATTCACGTAATCTCAGGTGATGCCAGGCTGGGCAGATGCAGTACAGCAGGCAGCTGGGAACCTCCAGGACTTCAGAAGCTCAGTGCAATAGGAWGCCACCAGACTTGGCAGCCCCTGTGTAACAGTGGCCAGTATCAGCGGGCTGCTGCTATGTTACCTGAGGGGTGTGAGGGTTAACACAGAAAGCAAAAGCAGCCAGGAGGAGGAGGCAGGGTGATAGCTGCTAAACAGCCAGGCACAGTAGCTTCCCCATCATCAGCCAGTCTATTATCTGTGAATTAACAATGATTTGGAGCCTGGCAAGTATATGGAGTGACCTGGAGAAAAAGGCAGCAAGGTGAGGGTGTTTCCTGCAACACCGACCTACAGCTGCTCTAAAAAAATCCATAATGCTCCCTGTTGGCAAGCAACTGGCTAGTTCAGAAGAACCAGAGCACTCCAACAGTCAGCTCTGCCATCACTGTTCCTGTCGCCAACTACCTTTGGTAATGACCAGGACACTGGACCACAGATCAGGGAAGAGTCGAGACTCTACCACTGAATCCCATCTGTGACCTTTGTCAAGCCACTTCCCTTCTCTGTGCTTCCACCTCTGTGCCTGTAAAATGGAGTTAGTTACACTAAGCTCTTTTGTGAAGGGCTCTGAGAGACAACAAAGGGGGAAAAAACCCCACCTTATTTCCAATGGCTATTTGTAGAGCAATGCTTTCTAATCGCTTTATCTCTGCCCCCAAACCAAGTGCACAAATACAGGACAAAGAGATGGACTTGCCCCAAGATGAGAAAGGGGAAATAGATGATGTTGACCCAACAGGTATAGGAGTACTGGCTTGCAATGAAAATTATGAGCAGCATGACAAAGCACAAGCACAGTACACCAGCCATTTTAAGGAACTCTGAAAAGAGCAATGCAGTGGATTTGCAGTGGCAGAAACTCTTCCCATGCGTAAGACAAACATAAAGGTCCGAACTGACATGTACAGAAAGAGGAATGGAAAGGAACTGCGGTGCTTACCCATGACGCTAGCATTCATCAAGGCAGTGAAGACAATGAGGATGTCAGGGAGCCCATCGCCGTTCACATCACACAGCTCCAGTGGGGATAACACACCACCTGCAACAGTCACAGAAAATCACCACACTGTTGTCAAAAAGGCCACCCAGCCCATTTTCCACACTGGGAGAAGGAGGGCTGGCCCAGAAAAGAGACTCATGGACAGCCAAGCCTCACAGAGTCTGCTAGAGAACCACCAATGCCAGACAGCTCACACCACGGCAAGATCTTTCATTGCATGGAAAGGCAGAAAAGTAGCATCTGGCTCAGAAAAAGGAAAGGGAAAATTGGAGGAGCTAACAGAAAAAGATTTCTGCTTCCYACTTCACTTTCTGAGTTGATGTGGGAGCCACATATCTTATGAAAGGCTTAGACTTGGAAGCCAGGGGCAGAAAGCAAGGAGGGAGAGACATATCTAGACCTGGAAGAAATTATTTCACAAACCACTGTTACTTTACTGCAGAAGTGAGAACRGGAGATACTTTAGAAATGTTACCAGTGGCCCGTATAGGATGACAAAAGATCCCGAATGTTGATTTACCGATTCGAGCAGGACAAGAAGACAGAAGAAATAAGGTTAGTTAAGGCAGTTAGAAGACACAAAGACTTCTATCTCTCTCCTCCTGAACACACCCACACACTTCAGCGTGGAGGTGTTGGTGAAACCCAGGATGTAGAGAGGGAGGTGCTACGTTTTAAAGTGGGCTGGGCCATCTCCATCTGGAACAGAGCACACCATCCGGACAAAAAGGCAGGATGGGATAAGAGTCAAAAAGTTTTTTGGTGTTGACAGAAACAAGATTTTGTGGCGCTGTTATCTACTGATGCCAGATTTCACAGGCCTCAGCTTGAAGAGTGAACAGGACACAGTCGCCTGTCTATTACCTCGGAGCATCTGCAGTGGTGAGGAAGGGCCTCTGCTCCGAGCTGGCTCTCCCAGATAGGTCTCTCCCGCCGATGCCCAGCCTGGGAGCTGCCACCTCCCCCACGCCAGATGCTGTTCCTGGGGCTTTCTCACCTGCTCCCTGACCTAGGTTGCGGTTCCAGGTGTTATGCAAGTCTCTAGGGGGACAGGGAATTAGAAATGCGCACACCAACACAAGAATCATCGAGATCACCACAGTGAGCAAAAAGATCGCTGTGCGCAGGTATGGCATGAGGGAGGGAGCAGCCTTCTGCTCCAAACTCCCAGCCGTCTCTGCAGGATAACCCTCGGGTGCACTCTCTGACGTGTGCTGCTTTGTCATCCCAACCTCCACATCAGAGTCAGGGTCCTGCACCTCCTCAGGGGGGCTCTTCCCGTTCTTGACCCCCCCGTTCTTCTGGATGTTGAGTACCAGGTCATCTTCACTTTCATCACTGTCAGCCTGAGTGAGGGGATCGTATTCCCCAAGATCYGGGCTCTTCTTTCCTGAGGAAAGAGATGGAGAGAGACAATAAAGCATGAGTTCCTCGCTTTTGCAGGATCTCAGTGGAGAAAAGGCTGCAGTGGAGAGTGATACAGAAGGGATGACAGCACAGTCTACATTTTGCATGGATCCAAGTGAGAGGTGTGAGAGAAAAGACAGGGTCTATGTTTCAGAGTAGCAGCTGCAGGAGAAAAGATGCCAACAGTTTATTTCCCCAAGATAAAGGTGTATATATATAACATCTATATACATACATATACACACACACGTACGTATGTATATCTATACGGAATTCATGGCTGATTTAATTCTAGTACTTTCCTGTTTGGTAATGAGACACAGTGACATGAAGTCACGCTTAACGCTCTGAGTACCTAAACGCCAGCACTCTCGTGATGTCAGACTCTGAACTCCTTCAGCATTTGCCAGYCTCTAATCCCAACACAGCCCCTCTTCACTTGTAGGCTGTGTTCTCTGAGGAGGCCTCCCTCTACAACTCATTTTTCCCCTCCTCCTCCTACCTGGTTCAAGCAGCACTGCTGCCTTCTAGTGTACCACAGCTGCTGTCCTGCTTCGTGAAGGATAGAAGGGGTAGAGCACTGCATGCACAGTATCTCTGCAGTGCTGGTAAAAATGGGTATCAGCTCCCTGAAGACGAGGGCAAAGGGATTTTGCCCTTTTGGGCCAGTAACATGCTGGTGTCTGAAGGGATCAGGGCTGCCCCTCTCAGACACCATCTTCTCTGCATGGCTCAGCACTGCGAGAGGGAGTGCTCCAGCCCCTGCAATAGGAAACCACAGTGTTCCTGCTCCCACCAGAGCCGACAGCTTGTGCTTGGCCTTGCCGAGATAGAGAACTTAGTACTGATGCCTTCAGGTGGTGGTACAAGAAAGCGGCTTAGCTTTAGGTGTCTCCCCCACAGATGCCTCGCACATGGACGACTTCTCCCTCAAGCCCTAGACAGCCGCAGGGAGTGTGATGAGGGCAGGTGCAGGGCCTGGTCRTATGTACTGGCGTAAGGCCAGGGCCATCTGTTTATGGGGGCAGGCAACATCACGCAGACTCACTGCCCTGAGCTACGCGTGGAGGATCACGTCTCGGGGAGCTGCCCTGCACCACCAGGCTGGGCATGGAGCCACGGCCACTGCTCCGATGATTGCAGGGTCTCAGTCTATTTCTCTCYCTCTCCTATTCCAAGGTGGCACTTTGCTATTCCACATATCTGCCTCATTTCCCTTTGCCTAAAGCTGACCCGAGACAGGAGCTAACTTGTGCCTGAAGATGCTTGAAGTGACTGATACATGCAAGGCATAAATAATAAGCAAAAATACGCAAGCTGTAATCACTCTCAGACACCAAGATGACAGGAAGGCTTTACAGAGCGGAAGGTTAAGGGCTTTCATAATTATTCTTGCTGCATAAGATAATACGCCTTACTTCTGGTTTTCCTGTTAAAGGCAAACTCACAGTTACAGACGTACTGTCATAACTAGTTAGTGCAACACCCCTATTTTGCACCATCTAGAATATTTTGCAGCATGTGCATCTCATTTCTTTCTCATTTCTTGCCCCATGAAAGGACTTTCACTTCCCCTTCCTGTACGACTTATAAATGGTATTCAGTGTCAATTTTAGGATTTAAGAAAAACTGTCAATCCCACTGAAGGCCAAATGCCTCATACTAAGTGGAACAGCCAGGACAACCCACCCACACTGAACAGAGGGAAATAAAGACATCCAACCAGATCACATACCTAAATCAGACCCTTCCTTTTTGAATTAGGGGCTTCTACAAAAGACTCATGTGAAACAATCTGGTGCACATACACATTCCAAAAAGCTGTTTTTTGTGGAGGTAGAGCATCCAGCTAAAAGATACTACATTCCTATGGGACGATCCAGTGTATCCCTGTGAGACACTGCATTGTTTCACATAGAACTGCCCTAAACATGCGTTCTAAGTGTGGGCTTTTCAGGAAGACTTGATAACCTTGCCTCCATCCTGTGAGCAGCACAGAAGGCCACCGACCTTGGTGGCACTCAGCCCTCTGCTCAGAGATTGCAGTGACAGCGCAGTGTGAATTTCCCAGATGTCTACACAGTAGGTTGTGCTGACAAGTTGCTGAAAGAGTACTCAGCTGTCGTGGTTTAAGCCCAGCTGGCAACTAAGCCCCACACAGCCGCTCGCTCACTCTCCCCTGGGTGGGACGGGGAAGAGAATCGGAAGGGTAAAAGTGAGAAAACTCGTGGGTTGAGATAAAGACAGTTTAATTGGGAAAGCAAAAGCCGCGCACGCAAGCAAAGCAAAACAAGGAATTCCTTCACTACTTCCCATGGGCAGGCAGGTGTTGAGCCATCCCCAGGAAAGCAGGGCTCCATCACGCGTAACGGTTACTTGGGAAGACAAGYGCCATCACCCCGAACGTCCCCCACTTCCTTCTTCTTCCCCCAGCCTTATATGCTGAGCATGACRTCATATGGTATGGAATACTCCATTGGCCAGCTGGCCTAGCTGTCCCGGCTATGCTCCCTCCCAGCTTCTTGTGCACCTCACAGAGCATGTGAGCTGAAAAGTCCTTGAGAAAGTAGACTACCTAGCAACAACTAAAAACATTAGTGTGTTATCAACATTTTTCTTACACTAAATCCAAAACATAGCACTATACCAACTACTAGAAAGAAAATTAATTCCACCCCAGCCAAAACCAGGACATCAGCGAAAACAAGAAATTCCAGAGAGGACTCGCCGGCAGGTTATCTGCAGCTTCTCACTACAGATCCAGATGTGCCAGTTCAAGCCAGGTCAGAGTGGTATGAAAACCAAATACTGCTGGCCCAAGAGTAAATGGTATTTAGCCTGGGAAGTCAAACTCGGACAGTTATGTTAACCAGACTGCTCCCGGTTTTGAAACTGGTGTGCTTTGAGTAAAACAACTCAACAGCACACTTACACTTCAGATATACTGTGATTTATTTAATTATTTTAATTCCAGTCAGTCAACCCAGAAGACTGAAACCTGCTGTTCATCCTTGGGGCAACTAAAAGCATTGATAGGAATAAGCTTTATCTGGAACAGTTTTGTTCTGGATCTCTAGGAGACAGAAAGGACGTCGAAACTATGGCTCACCCACTCCTTGAACTGGCAGGGATTGAGATGTTGGCAACATCAACAGCGGTGTCAACCACAGACGACCTGGAACAGGAACACCCTTCCCGCCGAGAACCGCTGATCAGAGGCAAGACAGCTACTGCACAGTAATGACTTACAGCTTTTGGTGATCTACATAGGAAAGGATCTATTGAGTTATAGGAGAGCTATAAAGCAGAGAGCTGCTCAGTCTTATTTCACGTCTAAGCCTGTCCAGGAACCAGAAACTGTCATTCTTTCTCCCTGTCTTTCCTCAGAAGGTTAGTTGGCACTCTCATAAGGCAMAGCCACCCAGTAAGGTCAGGCATCAAATGCCCTGCTGATTTTTTTTATAAGCCAAAAGGAGGGAAGACACTGCCCTTTAACAATGGCTGTTGGAGCACTCACCTAGCACATGGGAAACCCAATTGCATATCTAATCTCAGAGGACTCAAACGCTSATCTCCCACTGTTCAGAGAGAGTCCTAGCAATCAATCTGTAGGTGTTTTGGGAATGTGTCTGGAGGGCTGGCAAAGACATGCTCAGCCTGGCTTCCAGAGGCTGTTCTGCGGTGCAGAGAATACGTATCTCATGATTCACCTGGCTGGAGAGAGAGTAGAAGTAACATGACTCTTCATCTGAGTTTTAGGTCACTTGCTGTGGGAAGGAGGGATACCACACCTGGCTCCCACTAATCACTCCCAAATGATTTTTCAACAGAAGAGCATAAATAGAGAGACACAAACAGCAGTAAAGAATGTGTGAAAACAAGGTCAGTCTCACACCATTTAGAGAATTATGATTTATTGAGAAGTGCTCCAGAAGTCAAATTCTTTCCTTTCTGGTCAACAACAAGGCTCAGGCTGGGGGAAGACAGTTTGTCCATCAAGAGAAAGCTAAAACTGCCTCTGTCGCAAGTGATCAGCTGTCAGAAAATCCAATAGTCCCACACAGTTTTCAGCTTTCCATCGTGGAAGTAGAAATGCTAAGACCTGAGTTGGCCTCTTGGTCAAACTCCCGCCCTATCTCCTGATATAATAATCACTGCGTAACCTTCACGATAAATTAGTCCCTGCGCTAAAGAAAACGGAGTCCGGACCTACCTTGAGCAGTTCTGTGGCCTTGTGTATGTAATAGATCTGTATAACTTACATCTTGTTATCTGTCTTTTGCATAGTGTCTCTGAGTGTATATAAACCTTGCATCCACTTTACAGGGACAGAGTTCATATCAGCAATGTCAGTTTCCCTGCTGCTCTGTGTTATCTCCTACAGGTATAGTAAATAAACTGCTTCTGTTCCGACCTGCTCTAGATTGTATTCTGTTTTTTTCTGCAGCATCAGTGATAAAAACCAGTTCCCAGTCAGTGGTCTGTGGTTACAATCAATCTGAGGAACCGTTGCTCATGGTCTGTGGCTAAGTTACTGGTCATATCACCCTGGATTTTTTTTTGCAGCCACTGGAAGAAAAAGCAAATACTGAAGCGGGAGGTTTTCAAAGGCAGAAGAGAGAGAAAATGCCCCAAACTTATCAACTTTCAAGGGCAGCTGGACTCTAAACTGCACTTTATGAATTTGAAAATCCTCAGTGCATTTGCCTAATAGTACTTTCTGCACAGGCAGCTCTTGCAACTATTACAGTAGAAGAATGTGAGCTCTCAAAGAAGAAAAGATGAATCATGTGATCATGATTTGGAAAGGAGGCATCTGTGAGGTGATCTGTGTTGGAATCAGGTCCCACTCATAATGTAATACTCATTTCTAGTGCTGGTGGCTTGCAAGATATTAATTGTAATCTTTTTTCTGGTTTTGACTTATTGGAAAGGCTTTTCTTTGCACTCACTTTAGAGTGAAAAGAGCAGATCTTGGACTTTAGAGGAGTGCAATTTTCAGTGCTTTATTCCAGTGGCATACTGGTTCCAGTATCCTTTGTACTTACTTCATGTTCTGTTTTCTTCTTTTCTTTTTTTTTTCCCATCTGGCAGTTGGCAGGCACCAGTCACTGGGTACTGCAGACATATCTCTAAGCCCGTAGGGAGATAAGTTGCCACATATTGATGTAATTAATTTAATGAGATGCAGCAGGAATAAAAACAGCTATRGCAATAGGCTTTCTGCTTTCTCATTGCTGTTGAAAGCTGCATTTTTCAAGAGTTAATCACACAAACAAGATGTGATATATGCAATTTAACCTAAGGACTGATGCAAGAACTGTTTTCTTAACTGCAGTTGCAAGGCCTGTGCTCTTTTCCAAATCAGTGCCTCCCAACAGCAGATATCAAATAGATCACAGTGGTTCCATAGGTCCCAGAGAGATCTGTACTTGTTATTGTACAATCCCCCAGTGATTACACCCCAACACACACAGTTTTACACACCATTTAGCACTTTTCCAAAATAAACTTCATGTTAAATGTATTCCTTCCCATTTAGATAAACATACACATATAACCAGGAAGAAACTGATGTGCAACCAAAACTTCTTTCTGTGAGATCTAACAAGCACTACATAAACTAAAAAATAATGACTCCTGGTATGGGTTACTAAAAGCTGGCAGGAAGGGCCCTGAAGACATTACTGTGATCTTCATGGACCGATGGAGGAGGAAAGTATGAACTGCCCACTCAGTGCAGCTTCACAGTCTGGGGCGCTGCAGGACCATGRTGCCGGGAAGGAGCCCTCCCCCAGCAGCACACAGCTGGGCCCTGTCTCTGTCCCATGGCTGTCCCGAAGGCAAGACATGGTCAGGAGGGGCAATGAGGCACTTTCCCATTGGGTTAATGCAGCCAGGTGCATCGGCACCATCTCCAGTCCATCCAACTAGCACGCTCTCAAGATCTGGTTTCGCAATGTATTTTCATTCCCTTTTAATCTCCTCGCTGAAGAGAATGGTTGTCGGACTGCTGCTCACTGCCTTATCTTTGAAAGACCTGGTTCCCCAACACAATGGTCCCTTATGCTTGAATATCCTTTCATCTCGCTGAAGATCTCTGGCTGGAAGGTATGCAGAGGTGGCAGGCAGACTTTAAACATTTACCTGGGTAATTGCAGTGGCACTTGCAGAACTCYTGGTCTGGCTTTTGGGGGTAAAACCCGGCAGGAGTAGATCACAGAGGGACTAACGCTTCCTCGCAGCGGTGGTGGCTGCCTGGAGCCCTGTGCCCACTTCTGCGCGACCTGCAGGACCCGGCGCCTCCTCCCGCGCAGTCCCGGCGCGGCTGCTCACAGGGCCGCGGCCAGGCCCAGGCCCCCCGCCACCACACACGACTCCCCCGGAGCCTCGAGGCGCTGCCCCGTCCCCTGCAGCCCTCCCTCCGCCACGGGACCCGGGCAGAGGCCGCCGGCCCCGCGCACCGCCTGCGCCCCCCGAGCGGCCGGGCCTCCCCTCCGCCCCAGCGCCGGGCCTCGCCCCACATCGCCACATCACCATGGCTACGCACCCCACCGCCCCCAGGCAGCGGCAACCGCGCCTCCCCGCCGCCGGGGGCAGACCCGGGCGTCGGTGCCCCGGCCCGRCCTGGCCCGGCTCGGCGCGGCGCGTCCCTCTCTCCCACCCGCGGGTGCAGACCCCTTACCCGGCAGCTTCAGCGCCCGSGACAGCACCGTAGCCATGCTGGAGAGGCGCAGTGCGCATGCGCGCCACCCCTCCCTCGCCGCGCCTTCCCGCGGCCTGCTGGGAATTGTAGTTCTGCCCCTCGGCCGCGCGGCCTCCCTCTGCCGGGCCGGAGGGGTAGGGGCGGCGGGGGGCAGCCCCGGGGGTCCCTGTCCCCGGGAGCTGCGGGTGAGGGCCGCGCGGTGGGCAGCCAGGGGGTGGGAGGGGCGCAGGCCACCGGGCCCTGAGGGCCTCTCCCCATGAGGCTGTCCCTGCCAGGAGCTGGCAGGCTTCCGGGTGGGATGGCGGCGAGGCCTTCACTTGGGAAGCGCCGCTGCCCCGCAGGGACGTCCTCTCATCTGGCCTAAACTTTGGGACTTCCAGTGAAACTGAAGCTCTTTGATGGCTCCGTTGCCTTTCAGTTCCTCCCTGTGGTTTTACAGGGGCAGAGACCCACAGGGCGGTGGGGCCTGTGGCAGCGAGCCGTGACCAAGGGCAGTCCAGATTTATACAGCCCCCAGTGTGTGCTGGGCACAGACTCACACAAAAATAAGGTCGTTGTCTTAAGTGGTTTACACAGAAAGTGCCAGTCCTTTATGTTGTTCTTGGTATAAATACATACCTTCATTCTTGGGAAGTTTTTGGTTGGAAGAAATCATATTTGTTGATTTGGTTTTATTTTGCAACATTTTTTTTGCTTAATTACAGTACAGAAGACCGCTAGGGCATTTTCCAAAGCTCTCCTCAATCTTCACCACAGCCTTCTGAGGTAAGCGAACAAGTGAACTCTCTTTTTCCCACAATGAGGAAGTTGAGCAAGGAGGGTTTTGTGGCTTCCCCAAAGCCACAAGGCTCCAGCTTCCTGATTCCCAGGCCCATGCATGGGCCATCTAACACCACCACTTCTTCAAGTCATGATTTGTGTGCGAACTCTCAAGGCTGACTCCTTTGTCACAGAAGAAGAGAAAGGAGTATTGGCTAAATACATCAAGAGAGAGGCCGATTGGCTAAAGAACACATCATGTTTCCTCAGCATCTGCTGCTGCTTTCCCCTGATTCAGGCGCTGTTCCTGTGAATAATGTACTTACCCTTTCCTGTCCAGGTCTGTCCTGAAACTCTTTAAATAATAACAATAAAGGAGGAGCAGAAGAGAGACACCAAGTGGTCTAGCTGGTGAAGAGAATTTTTTTTCAGACATGAACTGGAGAGTAGTTCCTGATCCAAAACCTTTTGGTACCAGAGGAATTTTTTCCATTGATTTCATAAGGCTTCAGATCACGACCTTCCTGAGAACACAGCACTTAGGGGGGTGGTCCCAGGTGGCAAACTCTGGAGAAGCCATCAGAGTTGTTCTTTTTCCTTCCCTTCCAGGTCTTTCTGAATACAGAGTCATTCTGTTCCGTATGCCGTTTCTGTTCCTCCACTTTTTGATTTAAGAGCAGTGACRGTCCTGTATCTATGTAAATATTTACAGGAGAGATCCTGGATGCTTTTCAAGTCTCAGCAAAGCCTGTGGTACACAGGGACAAGAGCTGTCCAACAGAGCAGCCCTTTCTAAGAAAATGCTTCTGGCACCAATTAGAGCTGGGAGCAAAGGTACGGCAGAAAACAGCCAGAAGCAGGAACTGGAAAATCTGGTGTCCTCATTTGTGATCTTCTAACATCTGGCACACACACATACACTGCAGGAGCCCATAGTTTACAATGCTTGTACGTTTRTGGTACAGCATAGCCCACTCTTAATTTCCTGCATCCCCACAAAAATGGCTCATTCCCCAAGCCCTGAGATCTCTGTGAGGCTAATGGATAGCAATGACAAGTGATTTGTGGTGAAAACTGATGCTTTTGAGGAACATATGACTAAGCAAAGTGTTCAGAGGGTATAATGATTTGCAAAGCATGAGRAATGAAGTTTTCCTTCTTTACATTGTGAATGTAAGTTGATTTGCATATAAATTGGACTTGTCAAGTGTACTAATATCAATCAAAAAGCTGTGAAAATACAACTGAAGTTGCAAATAAATCATTCATTTATGTGAATGTTGCTGTTCATTTTAGTTATTTTTTCCAAAGCAATTTGAAAAATCCAGATGCTGAAAAATGAGACACTTGGGGTTACGCTTGGAAGTCTGAGAGCTTTGGGTTGGCAGTGTGGTCGTTTAGAAAAATGTTACAAGCCAAAAAGCATGAAAATCTGCAGCCACCAGCCCCTGATCAGTGTTAAGCCTGTGCAAGCCCTCTCTGCCAGCGCTGGCACCCGCTGTCCTGTGTAGGGGGAAGACCCTGCCTGAGGTAAATTTGCTGTGCCCTGCTGGATGCCTGATTTCTGACCTGATCCATGCCCTTTGAAATGCCGGTGTGTTGGAGTCGCTGTATGGGTACGCAGCATTCACCTGACCTACACAAATTGTAGTGATATCCAGGGTCACCTAATAGGGCCAGTGCGCTTGGCTCAAAAATGGTGGGACACATGATAAGGAAACCTTTTCAGTGTCACCTCTTTCAGTAACTTCTTGCTGTCACTCCACACGAAAGGAGAGAGGTGATGTCCTTGAACAGCAGCAGGAACACAATATGTGGGGACAGCTGCCTTGTCCAGAAATCCCAGATAACGCACTCTAGCTCTGCACCCAGGTTGCAGCTATCTTCTCTTTTTCCCCTCCTGTATTTCTTTCTGGGACAGGCCACGCATAATGCTCCTCCTCCCTTGCAGTCAGTTTGTTCAGTTCTCTTCAGCTTTAGCCACTGGACCAGCCTTCACCAAATGTCCCACCAGTGAAAAGCGCTGCCYTTTTTGTACGGTGATTTCCCTTGTACAGCTGCCAATCACTTAGTAAAGGATGGGGCTAATGCAAACAGATGGTGAAAGAGGTTTGGGTTGGGCTGCAGCGGGGCAGGCTTAACTGGTGAGGCTCCACATTCTACTGCCCTGCTCCTTGCCACCTTTCTGCCAGAAATTACAGCCTTCTCCAGCCTGCCCGCACAAGAATCTCTAGTACAGAAAGGACCCACATTCAACACTGCTATTGAAGGTCCTGAAGCTAGGGCAGGTCACTGGCAGAGCTGCACAATGGAGTGATTGCACATGCAGTTCTGCCGTAAGATCAGAGGGGCAATCGCCTCCTGATGAGCTGCCGGGACAGGAGCTATTCTCAGCTGTCCCTTCCTCCAGGTGTCCAGAGGGAAGAAATAACCTGCATCTTTGCACCCCTATTAGTGCTACGCTAATGTTTTTACCTGCTCTTCTTGTCCTGCTCTTCTCCTTTGCGTGGCTACATGGACAGGGCCAGGAGCATCATCTTCTTTCCTCCTGTGCCTGGCTGAGTCCCTCCGTGACAGAGGACTCACGTGGGAGCAGATACTGCAATAAATAGGAAATGCTTGTTCAAACAACAAAATAAAATGCAATCAAGCAGTGAAAACTAACAGGAAGAAACAATAAAAGCAAGTGAAACCAGGAAAATAACATAACAATAACATTTCCAGCCAGCGCAAAACACTGCATGTTTGCTGGTACCTAGAGCAAGCGCACTTGAAGCAATTTTAAATAGTGCAGATGATCGTAGAGTTTCTAATGAACCCAGGCAGTAAAACTAGTGCCAGCCATGAGATCACCCCAGCATGAGCAAAAGACCAAAAGATGGTTGGAGCTCTGCAAAGGTTTCAGCTGTGCAGCCCCTAGGCTGTGTGGTGTGCCCACGTGCTGTTACGGGGCAGGCACGGTGCTTGTTAGTTGAAGAAGTTACTGTGGGGGGCTGCCCCAGCCAAACCCCTGATCTCTAAAGACTCTTCCAGTCCCAGTGTTATTCTGCCAATGCTGGGAATCCTGTGACTGTGAGCCTGGAGGGAAGTGCTCAGTGGTGTGTGAACTGGAGAAGCAGTAAATGAAGAGAAGGAGAGGGTAGATGCTTCGGGGCTATGCTATGCACAAGGGGAGTCAGCATCTGCTGCAAAATCCTGCAAACTGCCCAGCACCAAGCATACATCTTGATGTGCCCTTGGGAGTTACCCTCTTCCCTCTAACCGGTTGGGTCTGACAACACTGGGTCAGTGCATGCTATGAAGTGCTGTGTAGGCTCTCAGTACCAGGTTTCTGTCCCTCGTTTGTTCTTTGTGGCTTCCTCTGACCCTTGCCTCCCCGCATGAGCTCATGGCGATGCCATGGGAAGTCTGAGACCTGTTACAGACGCCTGTGCCTGGAGCAGTGACATGCAGACATCCCAGCCAGGCAAGGGAGGAAGCATCATGCAGTGGAGACATTTCACTCACTGATTTGCAGCAGCCCAAAGCAGGTATGAAATGGTACCAGGGGAAGAGAGCAACACTTCACAGGTGCTCAGCGCTTGCCTTGATCTGATGTGAGAGAGGAGTGGCTGTAGCTACCTGGGCGAGACCTGGAAGCAGTGGTGGTTTGCGCAGGAGCAGGCAGGAGAACGGGCACAGCAGCGGTGGAGGTGACCAGCCCTGTAAGCCAGGCTGGGGAGAGAGGACCTGTTTCAGGCAGGCTGCTTTCCAGTTCGTGTGCAGGGCTGGGGCAAGTCAGAGTCCAGCAGTGGCCGGCCGGCCCTGGGGCAGCTCCAAAGACAGATGCTCCTAGCAATTGCACAGGAGGGTCTGTGGCACTTCAGAGCTTTATTGAAAAACCTGGTGGTTCACGTGTGGATTTTCAAAAGGTCTCCAGCCCTACAGCTGTTAAGACCTCAGAGCCAGCCTCCCCTCTGGTCCCTGGGGGATGTCAGGAATTCCTCTGTGACTCCATCTCACTCAACCGCTCCCAGTTTTTGCACTCTGGGGGTATTTTGGCTCAGTGTGTGCATGGCAGCCAGGGCCGGACACAAGCAGCAGCGTTGGGGAGACCCTCACAGCTGCTGCTCTCCCACATGGCCAAGGGCACAAACACCGTGCAAGGCACAGGGGGTTACAGGGAGGATTTGAGCCCCTTTTGCCCAGCTTGCCAAAGGCTGCAGGCTGAACCAGGGTCTGGGGAAATGAGCACAAATGTTTCTCCAGACATTTTTCTTGCCAGGGGGATTTTGCTGTCTCGGAGCTTTTGCATGTCCTGAGASACCCACAGACAGACACGTGCAATAGCCTGTTTGCATATCACAAGCAAGCTTCATGCTGAGGCTGCTCAAGTTTAGAAAACTGACTACAAGCAGCAGTCCTCACACAGGAGAGCAGATTGAACACCCTGCCATTGCCTACAACAGTCACAGAAATGTGGCAATAAAAAAAAAGGGAGTTTCTTGTTAGCTGGTTGTATTAAAGTTCCTGGTCTCTGCTTAGTGTGGTACAGTGATGGCACGTGGGCACTGGGTACCCCTATCTGAATGCAGCCACGGTGGTGATGGTGGGCTGGGCAGTGCTCCTTTCACATCACTGGGAATGTGGATGGTAGCAGGCAGGAGACAAGGAAGGGAAGTGCTACAGCTCCCTCCTGTCCTGCCTTCCCGACTAGTYCCCGAGAAGGCCCAGCGTGTGGGGAATTTCTGTAATACACACTCCTGCCTGCTGAGAGCCGTGCTGAGGTAGCACGCCGCCAGCGTGAGCCCAGGACATCAGGCACACACTGTGACCCTTCACCAGCACAGGTTGGATTTGAACTGGGGTTTTGGGAGTGTGTTGCTGCACCTGTGTGGGTTTCCCCATCAGGTTCACTCAGCTCGTGTCTCTGTGCCATGCCGTGGAGGGGTTCTTGCTTGGATTGTTCCTCTATCCAGCGTCCCCATCCCACGCTGACCGTCAGCAATTCGTTTCCTCTTCACAGGGAGTTGCAATGGCAGCATAACAGGACTGCGTTTGCCACGTGCTCAGTGGGGAACAGCTGGAGACAGATGATTGTTTGGGTTATTTGCCTGTTGCCTGGACATTTTGTTTGCTTGTTTGAGCCCTGAAAAAGTAGGTTTCCAGTTCCTCCGGAGGCTGGTCTGTGTTAAGCCTGTATATTGTGGGCTGCTTTTGAAAACTGGTGTTTTATAACTTTGCAAATGAGTGTCCTGCTGTTTCAGTGGCAAGGCTCCATAAACAAGGCAGTTTTCTCAGAAATTTCCCTGCCACAGAGCCAGCGGGACTGGGGGAGCAGGACCAGCCAAAACCACAGGCTTCTGGTGTCAGAGAAGCAGATACCCCTGAGTGTGGTCCCAGTTGGACCTCTTTCTTAAGTAGATTTAAATGGCTGACTAAATGACAGTGCTGGTTGATGTTTATGGGCTGTGCTTAGAAGGATGCCACTCAGCTCTCCTCCTGATCAGCTCCTTACCTGGGGTAAACCAGCAACACTCTGTTGCAATCATAATACTGCATTTGTAACTGCTCTGTCTGTAACACTTGCACATATCCTCTGGCACCTTACTTCTGGGTGTTTGCTTTTATTCTGAGTGGCTGGACAGTCCTTCGTCCTGTGAGAAAAGCATCTTTTTCTCACTGCTGAGTGCAGACGTTTTGGCAGTGGAAAATGGAGTTAAATAAGAATAGGCTGGTCAGGAAACAGCAAGGGTATTGTTGCCAGCTGATACTGGAGAAGTTGTATCAGGAAGAATGCAGATTTGGCCAAGGCACTCACAAGCAGTGCCATGGGTCTAGTCATGAGCCTGGATGTGCAGCAATTGTGCAGCTTTGGGCTGTGGCGGTTGCACATCCTCTCAAATCACAGCAAAATATCGGTCTGACATGGACGCAGGACCAGAGTTGGGGGTCCACCTCCCGCTTCACAAAAATCATCCCTTTAACACCTTGTGTTCCTTCGGAAATGTCTTTATCGAGTACTGACCAGACCTGAGCCTGTTTGATTTGGCAGGCATGGACCTGGGGAGGGGGGCAGGGGAAAAAAAATTAACAACACTGCAGCCGATTCATCCTTCCTTGTTTATTCCACCAGAAATAGATTTGGCAGAGCGCATCAGGAATGAACTAATCACAGAGCATTAATTGGCATGTTTGTTAAAAGGCAGGAACAGCGTGGTGAACAAATTCATGGCTGGATGGCCGGAGGGTTCAAGCAGCCAGAGAGAAGTGCTGCATAGTGGAAACTGTGACTAGTAAGAGAAGTCATACAGCTGTGCCGGAGAGCCAGTGGTTGAGAGCTGCCCAAAAGAACCGGGGGCAAAGATATACGAGTGTCCTTGCAGACGGAGCTGCTTTCAAGAGGGGCTCCATCGCCCAGGCTTTCCTTCCCATAAGGCTCCCATGTGTGGGGGGAGATGGCTAGCTTGCAGGAGTGGGAGGGAGGGGTAGGAGAGCTACAGCTGGAGGAGGCTCCACGGAAAGACTGTGGAAACGCGGAGAGCAGGGAAATGAAGAGGGACACGTCACTCATCATTGCAAGCTGAAATACAGAGGGGGTGGTGAGGAGRAGAGGAGCAGGGAGGCAGAGATTTGGAAGCCTCGTCACAGAAGGACTGGCCTCAAGAGCACAGGTAACGCTTGTATGCAATTCTCTGCCTTCTTTCCTAGGAATGTTTTGTTTCTTCCTCTGGAGGAGACACATCCATGCACCTTGGAGAGAGCTTTGTTGGGTTGAGGGACTCTAAAGGCACCTGTGGGAAGAGCCAAGGAGAGGAGGGAACATGTGCAGACTGGCATGGACTTGGAGGTTGGAGGATTGCTACCTACATTTCCAGAGAACAGGGGTGTGCAGAGTGAAAGAAGGAGGGAGGGAGGAAGAGTGAGCTGTCTCTCCTTAAAGACAGCCAGACAAGCASACATGGAGAGTGTAAGTCTGTGGGTGCCTATCTAGAGAGAGAGAGAGGAAACTTCTTAAGAGGGACCACCAAGCTCTAAATGAGAGAGAAATGGAGATAAGACATATTCTGAAAAAGCAGGTACTCCTGAAGAAGAGGCAGAAGGTGTATATTACCTCCTCAAAACCAACAGTTCTTTACTAATGTTATGATTTGCAGTAGATGTGTGCTTTGCACCTGGATGGCTTTTTTTTTTTTCTTCTTTACCATCAGTATGCCCGCCTGCTGGCAACATCATGACCCTAGCTGTCAGACACTGGAGCTGTCAATCAGATCCCTTTGATTAGCAGGATGGCCAGGCTATTTGAGGGATTCAGGTGCTCTTTGCTTTCACACAATACCCAGGCAGAAAATGAGCAGTGTAACTCTTAATTATATGCAAAAGCACTATTTAACTCAAATATGTTGCCAAACTTGAAGAAGTCAAGATACTGTTATTCCTACATAACCCAAAGCTGGGTGTGCGTGTGTACCAACATATAGCATTATACCCACACACATATAAACCGAAGAGTAATACAGACCAATGGATTTTTAACAAGGACTTTTGAAACAGGTGATATTCTAGCTGTACCACTGTGGCTGGGTTAATATTGTAGGACCCAATTTTTTAAATTGCTTTTGGCATTTTTCTTGATCTTTCCACCATTACATCATACTACAAGCATATGCTAATGTTTATATTACCCTGATTTTTTTTTTGCTTGGAGAGCTAACAAATGCCATCCGCTTTGCAAGTAGAGCTTGCAAATTCTCTGATTGTTCTGGACTCGCAGTCTTGGCAGCTTTCTCCTCTAAAAGCTCAGAGTCTTTTCAGGATCCCAGCCTGGGAGCTCTGGCAGAACTGGCATTAACTGAGAAATTGTGTGCAGCTACTATATGTTTCTTTAATGTGAAGCTGTTTGGTTTATAGCAACTAAACCTTCTTTAACTTTATACATAAAATAGAACATTTTAGTTGGGAGTGTGTAAGTAATATAACCTTAAAATATTCTTAAAATATTGCATATGGAAATAGAGAAATTCCAACAGTCTCCAAAAATACCTTTATTATCTATTGAGAACCTTTACAAAATTGAGAATCTTAAACTTACTTTGATGTTTAAATATCCATTACCATTGGAGTGAGAGCTACATTTTATGTATTTATGATTTACCTGAGACCAAACTCCCTGGTTCATTTAAAAGTATATTTTATTTCTCTGCAAATAACCCAAAACCCAATATCACTCTTCAGCTTTAGTTTGAAAGTAGCTCAAAAGGAACTTGGGAAAATTATGAGAGGAGACTGAGTCTCAAGTGAAAACCACAAAGCTAATTCACTTGCAGTCCAATATTGTAGCAAAAAATCCTTCATTTAAGGTATCACTACAGTGATTGCTAACTCTAATCAACAAAGTCCTYCTCTCAAAGCAAGCATGGGCTTGAGCTAACACACCGGGATGCTCATGCATGGCATGAGGAGAGTGTATGTGTTTAGAGCAGTCAGAAGCGCAGGGAAAGGTTTCAAGCCCTCTTGACATACAAGGGGCAGGCAGGCTCTGAGTTGTAATGCAACAACTCACATCTCTGCAGTAGGAACAGTGTGTTCTTCTCGTGCTTCAGGGGAGAGAGGTCTCTCTGAAATGAAGCTGTGTTTGGCACCAGGAGGGGATAACTCAGGCAATTCCCCCATAGCCTAGCAGACAGCACAACCCATGGGCAGTAGTGAACTCAAGTCATCACCTGTTCTCCCTTAATCTGTCAAAATCTGGGGCAGGTACCAATGAAATCTCAGTGCTCTATTGTCATTCCCCACTGCTTGAAATTAAGTATACCAGAGCAGCAAGAAACAGAAAGGGTGAATGGGAGAGGGACAGCGATGGGAGTTCAAATCCTGGCAGTGCTCCTTTGCTTTGGGGCAGGGATTCAGGCTTGGATGGCACAACTGCCGATCCCAGCAGGGCTCTGCTCAGGGTATTGAGCTAGCAGAGCTCTTTTATCATGTCGCAGTGAGGAATTCAGAGGTTAAAAGAAGAAAAAAAATATTGTGTAATAATGAGACAAATATCTCTGTCTTCATTGCTTCCAGATGAAGGGACTGTCCGGTGAATCACTGAGCCTACCCTGCTCCAAGGGCAGAATATGATGTAATTTTCTGACAGAGGACATGCCATATTATTGTAATTAATAGTAACTGTATCAAAGCCACTATGTTATTATTGTTATTCTCCGGACTTAGAAAAGTGCTTCCATCCAAGGATGTAAGAGAGTTTTCCGTGCTTGTCAATCCCTGTTCTACCCTGACAGTATTTTCCAGTGCGACGCTGCAGCAGATCCAAAGACATATTTGCAATGGGCTTGGGATCTGGTTCCTATTACAGATGACCCTGCAGACTTTTTCTGCTAAAAACCTTATTAGTGAATATCCATTTGCCTTCTACAATTCCACCTAAGAGATGGAAGATTGCTCAATTTCTGTGTGTCTGAGATATGGGAATCTATTTCAAAGATGATTATAACCTGGTGTTTACTATGATAATAAATTACAGTAGGCCCTCAGGAATGCAGGGAGCAAAGCTACAAAGAAACTGGACCGTGAGAGGACATGCAAATAGAGCGTGTGGGTCTTGTGATTCATTTGGACACCTGATGTTGTAAAAAGGTTGAGATCAAGTAGGGTGGATTTTCAGTATCAGATGTAGGTGGAATTTATCACCACCCTTCTTTTAACAAACACAGAAAGATCAAAGTATCCCAGCCCTGGGGTGTTGAAACTGGTGGGAGGTGGAAAGGGTAAGGAATGGACAATCTCTTCAGGATGTTTTAAAATGAGCTGGGAAGCCACACTGCCTCCTTGATGTTGGCAGCATTTTCAAATCATTTGCAATTAGAGACGTTTGCGTCTGGTAAATCCTTTCCCATCAGGGAAGATTAAAAAGGCATGTGCAGTCCATAGTCATCGAAAGAAAGAGAAAAAAAAAAAAGGTCTAAAGGCTGGAGTATTTATCTGGAAATGCAGAGAGGCAGAGGAGCTGTTGTGTCAATGCAAATAGTTTCAAGAAGGTCTGTGAAGACCTTTTCATTATGTGCCTCAGTGATATCATCAAACCTTCTTAGAGATCTTCAGTTTGGCAGCTCTGAGTTGGGCGGAAGAAGAGGTGTATGTATGTGTGAGATAGGAAGAAGGTAATTTATTTTTTTCCTTTACATGAATACTGCAATTAGAAGAAGAATACCGAGTACAAAATACATCCTGACAGGTGGAAAGTAATATTTTTAAAGTAGCTTGACATTTTCCATCAGTATGGCTATATTCACACTGCTATTTTAAATATATGGAAAATTAAATGCAGTTGCCATTAAGATACACTAGTGATTGAATATAAGAAAGGCACAAAGTAAAAGGATTTATTTATGTACTGCTTTATCTGCTACAGCTTCTAGTAGGTTTTGAGGTGGCTGAATTCTTCCCAGATGGTTAGGAGATGAGGGTTATATGATTTTCAAAAAGCAATTTAATGTCCTCATATTTTGCAGTGAGGTCTTAGACTTCTGATGCATGCACCTGAACAGGGGAGCAATGTGGATTTTCTGAATGTGCCTACTTCTCACATGAGCCCCTCCATCACTGTGACTACAGATGACTGAAATGAACTTGGCAATGCATTTTTTTTGTTTGCTATGTGCAATATGTGCATACTTGGTATTTCCAGTCAGTTTCTACCAGAACAGCTGTTCATGACATTTTAAAAAATAAAAAATATCAGATTCAACACTGAGGGACTACTTAGTTAAGACAGAATAACAAATTAGCATGAGTAAGCTGTGGAGAGACTGACCTATCCTCTTACATTTAGAGATGGTACTTGTCCAGGAGGGCCTATAGCTTAGGGTTGACTTCCATTAGCTTGGAAATGATGGTAAACTCAAAAGAAGACAAGGAGCGTAGGTAAATGCTCACATCAGTTCATATACCTGTCTTGCCTACTCTGCAGATTTGCTCAGGAGGAACTGACCCCCTGACACCAAGGCAAGGTGGAGACAGCACATGGGGGTGGGGTGGGGTTGCCTTTGAGGCTCCATCACTGGGCAGCATCTCAGTTATTGCCACTGGTTAGTGGATCAGATCAAAAAGAACAATTTCCTATTCCGGCCTCTATTAAATCCTTAATAAATTGCTTCACTGGTTTGTACCTTGCTTTCCCTAACTGTAAAGTGGGGATACAGCTATTTCCGTACTTCGTAGTACCTCCTCCTGACATTCATAGAACATTTATAGCTATAAGGTTCTATCCCAACATGGCTACATATGAAGCAAAGCTGCTTTCCTAGCTGCTGCCAGTTGATGAAGCATCTCTGTACCACTCAATGACTGGAAAGAAAGTAAGGAGGTTCGTACTTGTGAAAAAGAAAGGTCCCTGTGCTTCTGTAAAAGCTAGGCTGAACAACTTGAACAACATTTTAAAGAAATACATCATCAGAGAAAAATTTCATGTTGGGGTGACAGGTGGGAGCTGGAGAAGGAGAGGAAAAAGAGAAATAAAGCAGTTAGCGTGATTTTTTGTCTCCACAGAGCAGGGGAAAGTCAAGGTCCTACGAACAGCCATCATGATGACTCTTCCTCTTTTCCTCTTCTTCGTCCTCTTGCCCTGCAGTAAATCCCAGGAGGAATTTCTGGACTGGCATCAGAAATGGAACTACAGAGAAGGTGGTAAGAAGTGGTGGGTCAGCCTTGGAGGCATTCTCTAACTCAGGGGTGAAGATTTGCCTATTGTGTCCTTGGAGTGAGACACACAGTGCTCATTCATGAGTGCTTTTTCTTGATTCCTGGGAAGCTGATGAGATTTCTGGAGAGAAAAATGGTTTTAGGAATAATTAGYTGGGGTATCCAGTGGCAGAAGAAAACTCAGGCAACCAGAGGCAGAGAATTACACTGTGAGGGAGATTTATCTGCTTTTTAATTTAGATCCTCCATATGTTTAATACTTGGCACTTTGTTGCAAGTCAGTTCAAGTGATGGGGAGTGGAATCAAATACAGACCACTGGCTCATATTTTCTTGTTCTCTCACATTTGTTTTCCTCTTTTCCACGGACCTCTTGCTAACCTAGCTGACAAGGTCAACATAGAAGGCATTAACAGCATTACTCAAACACTTGAGAAATGGGGAAACGGCATCTTCTGGCAAATGAAACACACTCTGCTGAACAACCCGAACGCTTTACTGCCCGAGTTCTCCAGGTAATTCCCTTCATCTGGAGGCGGGATTCCTTGGGTGTCCTTCCTTGAGCGGGATTCATCTTCTTTAAGATGAACTTTCAGATTGCTCAATTGTGGGGAGATGAATCCCACTGTCTTGGTATCTGTTGTGCTAGCAGCTCTGATTACTCTAGTAAACTGAATATTCTGCTGACTATTTGTTTTTGAAACATTCTCTATTGCCCTGATTGTATTATAAGAATTATCCTAAAGAAAATTTAGGCTGTCGTCGACCCCTCACTCCTGTGAGAACAGGCTGGAAAACTGAATTGTGCTACAAATCCACACAYGGACTTGGCCACAGGGCAGGGAGAAGCAGCTTATTTGGCCTGTGATGTTTTTTATTTCAATCTCTGTAACACCCAGATCGGAGAAAGCTATTCACTAGTCCATGTCCTCATATTTCTCCCTTTGCATTGCAGGAAATACTAATGATTGAGCACACTCAGAAAATTTAATTTAATCTGAAATTTCCAGAAACAGAGTGGAAAAGGCAGTGAAAGAGAGAGAGGAGTAGGGAATACTAAAAACCTAAATATCACTTAAATCAGAGTTGTTCCTAAAGCAAGTGGTCCTCTTCCATAACTCAGCTTTCTCTTTAGGAAAAAGAAAAGAATATCTGTCAATGCTAAGCATTGAACCAGTTGAAGAAGAAAGGCTGGAAGAATGAAACGGCAGCAGTCAGAAGGTCACACACCATCTGTACAAATTAGGGTTTCAAGAGGATATAGTTGATAGATCATATGCTGGCCTTTAGCATCAAGTGGATTTCTCCCTGACTGCATGGTGGCTGCTGTTACTAGCACAGAATTCATCATGACTTTCACACTGCCAGTGCTGAAATTCATTGGTGCCTAAGATTATCAGGGCTAATATTAAGTCATGTATTTGGAAAGCTCTAACTTTAGTCCAGGGAGATGTAATGAGACTATTCAGCCATGTTTCCTGCATAGGGCTTTAAATTAAGAGTTTGCTGGTAAGGACACAGGCCAGTCCATTAGAAATATTGAGGACTGACAGTAATCCATGGGAATCACCGGCCCAATCTCTATGTCTGCTCCTGGTTAACAGTGAGGCTAATTAATACTAATTAATAACAGGTAAGTTTAGAATGATCATCAGAGCTTCGTAACACCCAAAGGGAGACTGAGAGGAAGCCCTCCACGGGAGGGGACATGGTTACCCCCAAGCACACTGGTGTATCAGCGCAGCCCTCACCTTGGCAAATCCTGATGTAAAACCTGGCTCTCCCCCTCACTCAGCTCAGGCAGAGGCACAGCCTGGAGCAAGCAGGGGGCCGTGCAATCACAGCTGCACCACGGCACGCAGCAGCCTGCCCTTCGTTGGGAGGTCCTCATAGGGGATCCCACACATTGCTGCTTTCTTCTTCTCTACCCCTGCTGGTTCCACCCATGCAGGATGGTTTTCATCTGCCCCCTTAAAGCAGGAGTGCTGTAAAGTGCTTCTGGGAGCTCATAAACCAGCTGTCATTCTGCACTGAGCCAGCTGCGCTTTGGTGGCGACGGAAAGAGCGTATTGCCCATGCTGGTCCTGAARCTCGTGGTTTCCTGGGTTCAGACAGGGGCATCTCAGATGAGTTCCCACCAGTCAAGGGTCAGGGTGGCTTTGGAAGCATCTTTTAATGTTTCCTTGCAACTTCCCCACCAACAAACACAAGGCTACAGTAAATTATTTTGCATGCTCAGGAACACTTCTCACACTGAGTTATTCTCCTGTATTACTCTCTCTGTAGTCTCCGCCCTGTCTCCGCAGCTGTGGACAATCTCGTGAGGGAAGTCCAGTCGATAAGGAAAAGACTAGATGAACTGAACGAACGTCTCAATGTCATCAGCAAAACCATCCTTCCCATCCGACTGAACGCTCTGCAGAGCCAGAGGCGTGGAAACACTCAGCTGCGGAGACTTCCGATGCATAGGAGAAGGTTGTATGCTCGCAGGAGACCTCAGAGGAGTTAATCCTCTACYAGAAAAAAAGGGAAATCTTTAATTTTTTCATCTGCTTAAGCCTTTCTCCATGGGACGCTGCTAGAGAGAATAAAGTAAGGCACATACAAGTCAGCTTAACTAAGGAGACCAGAACTTCTGCATTTTGTTGCTGCCTTTCAAGCCTAGGTCAGTAGGTGAAATCTGACCCTGACAGTGATGGCTGTTTTGTGTGAAGCTCAGTCTACTTGAGTGTGAATACCTTCAGGCTACAGAGCCATTCTTTCTGCTTACCAGAGGAAGCTCTTTCTATAAAGATCAGGTGAATTTCTCTCTGTCTTATTTTTACAGCACTCCATCTGACACAGCTGGGGAATTTGATCTTCAAAAGTGCTGAACGCCTGATGAATGCAGAAAGATAGATTAATGCTTGGCACTTCCAGCTGGGCAGGGACAGGGAGAGGAAGCTATGTTTTAAAATACAGCCTTAACCTATCCTCCATCAGTGCAAAGAATGCCCCGTTCACATCTTCAGAGGGCGGGTAGGGTTGGATAACCTTGGTCTGTGCATCATGTTTCAAGACTGAAGATGTGTCAGATTCTAGGGACCAATTTTGAACATCTATCTTCTGCAAAGAGCTGCTTTTTAGCTACCTGGAACTGGGCACTCAAAACCTTGCTACTCAGTAGATATGTTCAGAATTTCCAGCACTCTGAAAGACATCTTATTGACTTCTGCCAAGACCCTTGGAAACCAGGGGATGTTTTTTCAGAACTATTTAGATACCTAATGGCACAGATAGGTGTCTAGAAGGATTTTCCAAAATAGCTTAAGAGACATTTCAGTTCCCAAAATCACAGATAATAATTCAATTGGTGTCTAATTCGCAGAGTATCTTCTCCACATGCAACCACTGACCTCCAGACATTTTCCAACATCCTTTAGCACAATTAAGATCTGTAGAAAAAGAATAACTACACAACTCAAGGACTTTGGTGCCTCAGGGAGTACCCAGAATACCCCACCTTCAGCTTGTCTTTGCCTGTGGTTTCCTGATGATAGAACTGGTGATAAAAAACAGTGCAGAAATCAAATTATGCACTGAACAGAGGATAGAGTGGGCTTGCTCTTCAGGTCTCTAAAAGTAAATCCAATACAGAGATTCCCATCCAGCATTGCAGCCAACTGCTTACCTGAAATCTTTTGAAACATAGGCAGGAGAGTCAGAGAGGAAAATAAACTATTTTTTTAAAGGTCTGGATGAAGCAATTTATGAGAACAAAAATAAAGAATGGATTATGTCTAAATGGTTGTGGGGGATGCTGGCATGGCAGTTGTTTTGCAAACACTGTCCAATCATAAACAGTGAGGATGCAGACTAACTATTTAAGGATTCTCAAGGCTTGAGTTTATGGAAGGAAGTTCAGTGACACTACAATAACCTCCAGAGTGAAAGGGGAAAAACTAGTTTCATATGAAATCTTTCAAAATGAACCAGAAGAAGCTAACACAGTCAGCATTTTGGTTGTGACCTGGGAGTTGAGTGGGGGAGGTATGAGGAGTGTATGAGACAATCTGATAAATATTTCCCGGCTGTAAATTCTCTGAGTTCAGGTTTTCACAAAATAACAAAACTCTAACTTGGAAGGTCTTTCTTTGGCTTTTGCTTGGGAATTTGAAACACTGCTTAACTAGACAAGGGAAAAATCAAGCCTGTGAAAAGGCTTATAAAAAGATACAGTTGTGCCTTTAGTGAAGTTGTCATCATAAATTCTCAGGAAATGTAGAGTATTTTGATCCCAGAATATATTTACCTAAATTACAAGGAATAACAGGAGAGAAAGGCCCCATCAACCTCCTCCTTGTTATTCTGCATTCAGAGCTGTAGCGTCAGCTGTACACTTTGTGCAGACTGCTGGTCCCTCCGCGGGATGCTTTATGCACTTTGCTTGGGGCTATAGAGACTGCTGGTCACTTTGGCCTATCTAGAGAAAGAATACAACGTAAACGTCAGCTTTCACGTTCATATTTTAGACATGAGCATTTTATCAGGCAACCGGAAGCTGTATAAAATCCAGCATCAAACAGAAAGGTAAGACTTCTGGCTCAGGCAAGTCCCTCAGTCACAGATGGCTGGAGGTGGGAGGCCAGACCAGATCACTGCATGCTTTTACTTTTTACCTAGATGTCCACCACCAGCTTTTGCCAGAGACAGAGGACTGGGCAAGATGGACCTCTGCTCTGACCCAGTCCATGTATTCCTATACTGGTATGTGCAAGTTGGTATCTTTGGCAAAATTCCTCAGCTCAATGGAGAAACTCACTGTTTTAAAGGAGAACAAATAAGCTGCAGCATGCAATGTATATTACAATTTTGCAATTTCTTGCATAATGGTGAATAAACCAAATTATATAAATGGTTAATAAATGACTAGATCTGTGGCCTTGTCACYACTAATAGCAGCCCCTGTCATTCACTCTGTGAAAGTCCATGTCAGGCTCCAGCCCTGCTCCCTGACCTGAATGTGGCCTGTTTGATCAGATGACCATGGCCAACTTCTTTACCTTGTCTTTGCACCATGCTGTCTCTCTAGATGGAAATGCTTTAATGGCACATTTCTTTTATAACTGTTGCTTTTTAAGAGTATACTAAAGTTACGCATCACTGCTTCCATGCCACTCACCTTCTATTTGAGAAGGCAGAAGTCCAGCTGAGCAGGCATCTTGAGGTGTCTCTGCCTCATCTGCTTGTGGAGGCTGGTCTGATCCATGGMTGCCTCAGTGACCAGTATTCGATTCCTGCCTCTGCTACCCTCTTCTTAGACGATGCTGGGCAAGGCACTTTCTCTACCTGACACTTGTCCTTTGACATGGCTTATAAAACTAAAACCCACTTGTGACCATGAAGGACCTAAGTCCTCCATGCACATAAATATACCCACCTATATAAGCCATCTAAGCCCCCTGTTGTGTTCACTCACATTCACTGGGAAGGGACCTGGCTGGAGTTTTAAATGGAGCTGACCGGTTGGGCTGTGAAGTCAGTGGAGGAACAGCAAATATCATCGGCAGCTTGTAAGATCTACTCCTTACCCAAAGCTTACAACATCCACAGAGACACGGAGCACTGCCTTAAATTCACTGTCTTAAAAGACAACTGTGATCCCCCTTAGTTCCATTCATTAAAAAAAATAAAAAAGTTATGATTTTACAGTTTCAGGAGAGCTGTGCTCCACGCTATATATTACACACTTTTGTCAGTACTTCCCCTCCCTTGTATTTTATTTCTTTCAGATTTCCTCCGTCCCCCAGATGAATACCACCTGCTCCCGCACTTTCTCTTCACACTTGCCGGCGTCCTCCATTACTTCACCCCCGGGGCCGCCGGCTCTTCGCTCCCACAGCCTGCCGCGGCCGGATTTCCCCCCGGCCAAGTCCCACCGATCCCTGCCGCCGGCTGCCCCGGTCCCGCGCCCCCCGCACCCCCCCGCCGCGGCGCAGGCGGCCCTTGGGCGCCCCCTGGGGGCGGTGCGCCGCGCTGCAGGCGGCGGGGCGCCTCCCGGGCCCTCCCATTTCGCCCGAGCCGAGCCGAGCGTGGCCGAGCTGAGCCGAGCGGGACCGAGCTGAGCCGAGCGGGGCCGAGCGGAGCGGCACCATGCTGGGCATGATCAAGAACTCCCTGCTGAGCACGGTGGAGGCATGGCCCTACCGGGTGCTGAGCCAGGGGGAGAAGGTAGGTGGCGGGGCGGGCGGCCGGGCTCTGTTCCCCTGGGGCGATTCTGCGCCAGCCGGGCCGGATAAGGCGCTGCGAGGGGGAGCGGGTGTCCAGCGGGCACCACTTTCCTCCCAGCCAGTCGGGGCAGCTGGCAGCTTCTCCATCCCCACCTCCTTCCCCAGGAGCAGCTCAGCTACGAGGAGAGGGCGTGCGAGGGCGGGYGGTTTGCGGCGGTGGAGGTGGCGGGGAAGCCGTTCGACGAAGCCTCGAAGGAAGGGGTGCTCAAGCTCCTCAAGTACGTCGGAGGAACCAATGACAAGGGTGAGAGATGCTCCCAGCCCCACGGGGCTTGACGGGTGTTTGTGGTTKACCGCCACTAGCAGAGGCTTGTTGAAAGCCGGATGGATGGAGGTGACAGCACCGCGGGCCCACCTGGCTTGCAGCTCCTGGCACCAMGAGTCTGTGGTGGGGATGGCCGCTCACTGGAAAAATAAACTTGCCACAGATCAAAGCGTGCCCACCCAACCCATGCTATGAGTCCACTCCTACCGCATCTCTGTTTCAGGGTAAAATCTCAAAGATTATTTTTTTAAGCAGGAATGAATTACCTTACATCTGGGATAGCGTGACAATAGGCACGTGTATCTATCACAGCTCCCTGGGTGAGCAGTAGCTGATAAAATCCAGGGTATCTGGGGCACTCTGGTTCTGTGATGTGCCCTTGTAGGCAGTGAAATAACTTTTATGGCTTTGATATTTTATCATATACTCYGGCTATTTTTATTCATGAAAGGATAATGAACAATGAGGTTGCTTTTTAATGGTATTTCGTAATATTTTATAACGGTGCTTCCAGGTGATTGCTTCTAATTCTCAATATACTAAAGTAYGCGCATCGGTAAGCATCCGTAGCAGGAGGAGAAGACCACAGAGTTGTTCTGAGGCATATACATTTGCTCTCACATCTTTCTCAGGCAACTGGTAGAGGGACTTGTATAGTCGGTACGGGCATAGGAGCTGGACGCAGAGGGAAATCGCATTTACAGCAGCATGTTTTGGAAAGGATGATCGCTGTTGCTGTAGGAGAAAGGGTGCCTTCTATAATGTGTGCCACAGAAACAGGTATGGTATCAAAGCAAAATAAATGAGAAAGATGGCTTGATCTCAACTGGTTYCCTAGCTACCTGATCCTGAGGGTTGGAGGTTCCCTACTGCTGAAAAAAGAGGGAAGAAAAATGTTCTTCAGTGCCATGTGGTACCTCTTGGCAGTAGCGAGCAGAAAAGCAGCATGCTGTTCCTGGAGTGGTGGACAGCATGGACAGTCCTGCTGAAAGCCAGAACAGCTCTGAGTTTTGGGGCACTGGAACTGGTAGGATGTCTGGAAGCATTTGGAAGGGTTTAGGAGAAAGCTCCTGTCACCCATTATTGGCTATGGGCTCACCACTAAGTGCAGATGATAACAGTTTAAATACTGATGTAGATTTACTGTGCCACTGACCTGCCCTGGAGCTGTAGACCCTGTYGTGTTAGAGGTGATTTGTCAGAAGAACAGAGTGTCTCGGTGGCATGAGCTCTATGATTGAGAGCCACAGAAACAGGACCATTAATAAAAAGCCATCCAGAGGTCACCTGGGGCCCTTATCTCCCAGGGTCCTTGTGTAGTCAGTGGAGACAGAAGTTTGGCCCAAGCAGAAGCCTAATGTGGCTGTTCTACATGCCCCAGAGGACCTCACTCTTGACTGACTGTACAAGGAGTCCAGTGTGAGGAGTTTTCCCAAACTAAAATTAGCTTTTGTGAATCCCCTGTTAATTCTGTGAGTTCCCGAGAACCTAGACTTCTTTAGTAATGTCTGCGTGTCTCTTTCAGGGATTGGAATGGGCATGACTGCTCCTGTCTCCATCACTGCTTTTCCTGCTGAAGATGGCTCCTTACAGCAGAAAGTGAAGGTCTCTCTGCGGATCCCGAGCCAGTTTCAAGCCAACCCTCCTTGTCCTAGCGATGAAAGCATTAAGATTGAAGAGAGACAGGGGATGACCATTTATTCCACGTAAGGAACACATCCTGTGATTTCCAATCCCAAATGCTGAGGTCTGTAGCGTGCTCTGAAGAGCAGTGTTGGTTTTACCAGGTGACTTGCTGGACAATGGGTGCATGTGGTAGAAGGAGATGGAGGGATATTTCTAGACTGAAGACAGGTGTTTTATGGCATTTCTTATCATTGGTCATGCTGCACCCATTTGGAATATGGATTTTTTTTTCACTGGGAAAACAAGTGCAAAGGTTAGCTCTGAAAGCCTTTCTGTTTCACTTGGGGAGGTGAAGAGCAGGGGAGGGTAAATATGAAGGTACTGAGTCATTCCTAATTTCTGAAAACTATTGTTTTCTCCACTTTCTGGGATCAAAATGGTTCACAGTCATCAGGAATGTCCTTTGGTGTGGTTCCCATCAAGCTACAGGTGTCTGCTGAAGCCTCATTTAGATGGACTCATGCCAGAGTCCATCATGGAAACAAGCAGCCGTTGGCATTGCTTCAAATAGCCTTTGAATGCCTTTGGCTGTTAACTGACAAGCTGGGCTCAAACTAGCATCACAATAGCAACAAGCTCTTCACCTTGTATTTAACCCCTTGGATATTCCCCTGCCTCCTTGCTTGACCTATTCTGGCTGACTCTAAACTGTCTGGCTCCTCCCTTGCCTGCATCTGCTGCCTGACCTTTGCTGTGGGTGTGGGCCACTTCTGCAAAAACAGGCTGTTTTGTCTCAAACCTTGGGCCTGAGGCAGGGTGGTGAGGTGCTGGCTGATGTTGAAACAGTTCTTGTTGGTGGGAGGTCAACATAAACCAGACCAATTCCAGACCACCCCTTTTAAATASCATTGTGGGCTGTAATTGCTAACAACATCTCTGTTCCCACCCCCCCTTTCCCTTGGGCTCACTAGAATTGGCTTCCCTTCGTGATTCGGCTTCCAGCAGATGGTTTTTCACACCACAGTGAACATGGCTGTTGACAGCATTGGTGTAAGGACTGTGGGCTGAGCAGACTTGGAGATAACCTTGTGCTCTAGGAAGCTGTTCCTCTGATATGGCGTTGACTCAAAGGGCAGGGCCATTCTGCTGACTGATATATATGGGTCTGTTTGGGGGGGGTCTGTTTGGGGTCTGCCAATGACTGACTGCACCCCGGCTGTGTAATCCTTGAGACTTAATCTATCACAGGCAAAGTGTGCTGATTCACAAAGAACAGCACCTGCACGAGTGCGTATTGGTAGGACCTGGATCAAAATGTGTGTCTAAATATATTGTGGCTATATATTGTTCTCCCTCTCTTCCTTTCTGTGCTCTGCCAGGACTGCTCAGCACCTCTCTGTGTTTGGTTTCTTTGCAGGCAGTTTGGTGGCTATGCCAAAGAGGTGGATTACGTGAACTATGCTGCCAAGCTGAAGTCTGCTCTGGGGAGTGAAGCTGCATACCGCAAGGATTTCTACTTCTGCAATGGTTACGACCCCCCCATGAAGCCTTATGGGCGACGCAATGAGGTCTGGTTTGTGAAAGAATGAGCATCTAGCTCCCAATGGTGCTGGCTTGCACTGATAGCCTCCCCACACTATGTCCCTGTCCTCTTCAAAATAAACTAACAATTTGGCAGAAGCAGAAAACCATCCATTCCTCCCTSCACACCTATGCCTTGATCTTTTATGGACCAACCATTTTAGAAGGATGCTGCAGAGCCCTCTGATGATCCTGCTCYGTCGTTCTGGACCAAGTCCTCAACCACACAGACTCTCGGTGATCTCTCGGTGGCTTGCTTTTATCTCCCTYGTGCTCTCAGAGTTCAATGCTGAGACAGCCAAAGTACTTAATTAGCAAGACTGGTGCCTGACGGTAGTCACGTCCAAGTGCTGTTGTCAGACTATTAGTCTCATCTGAGGCAGGCAGGGGAACATGACGAAAGTGCATACAGGGACTTTTTTATCATCCTGAGCTTGCTGCAGCTGTAAAATGCTGCTTTTATCTGTGCCATTCCAAAAGCAGTCTAAAGGGACGTGGGTATTGCTGACAACACAGTGCAGTGAAAATAAGCATCCTTTACATTGACTCATAGTGTGCAGGAGAGCAACCCTTCTGTCGTCTGACTGAGAAATGTCATTTAGAGGAAGATCCAGGTCTCTGTTTGCAGCTATCCTTCTGTCTGAGGTGAGACATTTTGGGGTGTGTTATGTCCTGATCTCAGCTAGCAGGTGGACAAGGTGACATGAAGACTCCAAGATCATTTCCTTACCTTCCTGTTACTTGTGTGTAACATTTCTTTAAAACTAGCCGACACAAGGGCCAAAGCTGAAATGTGTCTGGTAATCTAATTGAATTAGAAAAATACAGGCTGCGAAAAAAGCAGGTGCCTATTACTTGTGATCTGAGGGTGCATTTGAAGAATGGCGAGCATCTAGTGGAACTGCTGTGGCTGCAGATCTTTAAAAAGACTCTCTTCTTAAATGTTGTTAGTTTCTGAAGGGCTACTCAGAGCAGCTGTCTTCTTTAAAGGGGGAGGAAGACCTGGCTCTTCTTGAAAACAGGGATTTAGCCTTTCGGAAACTGCAAATACAATAGTAAGGGCGGGTCTTGTTTCAGGAAGATTGGCAATGTTTGACTGTTAGGCATCAAACCAGCGTTTTAGCTGTCAGCTCTGCCAGGGAGGCAGCAGGATGCCTGCAGTGGGAACACGCTCACAACACCATGCTACTGTGGGCACCTGTATAATTTGTTACCTCCACCAAAAGAGGTGTTCTCCTCTGATGCTTAAGTGCCCCAAACTTCAGGTGCTTTCCAAAAGCCATTTTCCTCCTGGAGCTGAAAGAGAAATTTTTCAGATGGCATACCAAGTTCTGGCCGGTTGAGCTGTTCGACACGTGCCTGCTTTCTGAGAACAAATCTCAGCAGTAAAAGGAGAAAACCTGAGGTTCTGATGTGCTTTTCTTTTCTCTCCTCTCTTGCTGAGCCATATAAGAGCTTTGCTGTGGGCCTTAYGAGAGAGTTTCAGTCACCTGTGTGCAAGAGCAGCTAGTCAGGATGGGTAAAAAGAGCAAATATTTAATTTAAAAAAAAACAAGGGAAAAGCTATTGACTGCAGTTAGTGATTGCAGTGCAGGGGAGGAGGAATCAAAAGGGAAATCAGAGTAGACAAAGAGTTAGGCTTTTGAAGGAGTTTTTTAAGGACCAAAGGCCCTTCTAAGGCCATCCCTGAATCCGAAGGGACCTATTCATGTCCCAGATTGTTTTTACCTGTGTGGGTGAGGAATGGAGGKGCACAGTGCTGCCTGGTTTATGCATTACTGGGTTTATTTTGGAACTTGTGTGTAGACTGTGGATACAGTCCTTTCTGGCTACCAGTGATGAATGTCCTGAAATGATCAAAATCCTAAAATTTCTCAAAATCTCTCCTGTGAAATCCCAGATGTTAGGAAGACCAATAATAAACCTGCTATGAACAGAACTGCACATCTCGGAAGCATGTGGGTTTTTTTCATAACATGCATATACTCTGAACAGAGAGCAAGAGCTTCTGACCCAACAGTGAGAGTAACTGCGTCTGTAGACTCTGCCTGTGCAGCCTTTCTACTGGCCTTTTGCATGCAGTAGACAGGGTACAGTTTCATAAACAGTGTTAACTGATATCAAAAGCTTATGCAAACAGAATTGCCTTTTCTATATGTCATGGTTTAACCTGGTAGACAGCTAAACACCACACAGCAGTTCGCTCACTCCCCTGCAGTGGGATGTGGGAGAAAATCAGAAGAAAGGGAAAACTCCTGGGTTGAGATAAAGGCAATTTAATAGGACAGAAAAGGAAGGGAAAATAATAATAATGATAAAAGAATATACAAAACAAGTGATGCACAATGCAATTGCTYACCACCCGCTGACGGATGCCCAGCCAGTTCCTGAGCAGCAGCCGCACCCCTTGGCCAACCTCTCCAGTTTTTGTTCAGCATGATGCCATATGATATGGAATATCCCTTYGGSCAGTTTGGGTCAGCTGTCCCGGCTGTGTCCCCTCCCAGCTTCTTGTGCACCCCCAGCCTCCTCGCTGGCAGGGCWGTATGAGAAGCTGAAAAGTCCTTGACTTAGTGTAAGCACTGCTCAGCAACAACGAAAACATCAGTCTGTTATCAACATTATTCTCATCCTAAATCCAAAACACAGYACTATAYCAGCTACTAGGAAGAAAATTAACTCTATCCCAGCTGAAACCAGGACACTGTACAAGCAAAGATGCCTGTGTTCTGTCTGCATTTTCCAGAGTTTTTAAATAAATAAATAATACTGTGATTTACAATTTTTGTGCTGATCATTGACTTTGTGAGTTCAGTGGGAGTTGTTGCTTTGAAAGACTTTAGGTTGCCAGTTTATCTTTCTGTTTGGGGTACTAGGCATGTTGCAGCAYCTATAGATAGTCATAATGCTTTTTCCAGTAAATTGCTATTTTAGGTATCCTGGTGTGGCCCTGCCTTATCTGACTGTGCGAGATGGGAGTTGGTGGAGTAATCTCCTTCTTCGTTGGTTCCGGCCGCTGAGAGGCTTTGACTGATGTATTTGTGTTAGTGTAGAAACTAGGGGGCCTGCTCATCTGAGGAAAATTGTGTGCTCACTTGTGTGTTCCTGTGGCTGGGGTTCACGGACAGTGTTCAGGCAAATACTCATGACTGGTTTTCAACATGACCTACTATCYGGATATGTTAGACATATTGTAACATTGAGGTCCTTCTAGCTCAGTGCCCTGCTGCCGGTGATGGACAGTAGTGGACACCTGGGACAGATTACAGGATCAGTGCAACTGTGGGCTGATATCTCCTCTAAATACTCCCCCATCTTTAGTACAGTGTGGCTCAGTAGACCCTGATAGGCTTTATTCCATGCATTTGTCYAGTTGCTTTTTAGACTAGGTAAGCTTACTATCCGCAGCATCCTTTTGTCTTATGGCAAGGAGTTCCTTGCGTGTGGAAGGGCAGAAATACTCTTTGGCTGAGGGTTTCCAGCAGGTTGTCTCTGTGCTCCATAGGCAGATAGGTCAGCCAGCTTTTTGATACGCCTCCGTCACTGAGGGTGCATGTTTGTTTGGACAGCCAGACTCGCCATTGACATTAGAGGGTTTCCAGCAACCTCTGTGTTGAGGCCAGAAGTCAGAGTTGTGCTCTGGATTTTGACCCGAGGCCAGCATGGTCACAGCTGCTCCCTTACACACAATTGACTCCTGAACTGAGGTTAAAAAAAAAAAGCTTTTTCTCTGCCCCCTCCAGGGGGGAATTTGTTCTCCAAGGAATAATAGTGCAGCAGATTGCCTGGAGACCTCCTTGCTTCTCTTCTGTGCCTGTGCAGTGCCCTTTTCTGTCTCAAGCAAACGCTGAAACGGGGACATTTTGGTGCTTTTCTGATGTTCGACGGGGAGTCATGACGTTAACTGTTGTGTGTGGGTTTAAGAAGGCCATGCAGGAGAAAACAGAAGGACGTTTCTTCTTGCTTAGGCACCTCGGTGCTGTCGGTGGCTGCCTTGCTGGGTTGTTGAGGTGCAGTGGGTATGCGCAACGAGGCTGCATCGCTGCCCAGGGCCCCTGTCCCATCGCCCTGCTTGGTGGGGGAGAGGAGCACCTCCACGGCTGCCTGCGCTGCCTGATGGGCTGGGTAACGGCTTTGGGAATTATCTCCGCATTCCAGAGACAGGAGTGGCCTTGCTGCTAATTAGCAGCTGGGCAGGTCCTTCCCAGCACCGTGYGGAGCAGCAGTGTGACGGCGATAGGGCTGGCCACGGGAAGGGCCACATTTAAACAGAGCCAAATTCAAAAGCATTATCTTGATGGGAATTATATGCATGCCATGTAGATTTAGGCATACTGGATATACTGGCTTCCTAAGCTGCCCCACTTGTTAATAACATAATATGTGAGAGTTTTCCTGCTGGCTTCAACAGTGGCAAACCATATATATTTATATATACGTATATGTGTACCTGTATAAATATGTGTATATGTATGTGTACGTGTATATGTACGTGTATATGTATCTATGTAGTGTATATGTAGGGGCCTCCAGATCCCCCGCTTTGATCTCTGTGTTGGCTTCTGCTGTGACTGAATAACTTGCTAATGTGAACACAGCCACAGGGCGAACATTTGCAGACTGAGGTTTTAAGTCTGCCAGAATGAGAGCTTTGTTAGCTTCGGAGAGAAATACTTTCTTTTGTAGACACATGCCTAAATATATCTAACACTGCATTAAGAAGACGACAGCCTTTATAAAAGAGCTAATTGGTTAAGTTGTCCATATAAATCTGGCCAGATTTATAATAGTCTAGTCACTTTGAGGGGATGGGTAATTTATGGTGAATGGGGAAGTAACATCATTATTTCCCCATTTTCATCAATCACCATGGCAAAGGGTGCATGAGCAGTTATTGTGCTTGTGGTAGCAAATTTTCAGCTTTGCAAGGCTGCCCAAAGGCGATGGGACAGGGGAAGAAGATGGTGGCTCCTAGCTCACAACGTCCCTCCTGCTGTAATTACAGTAATACTTCTTTTACAATAACACTCTGAGCAGCGGCTCTCTTTCTTCTGTGACAGCATTTCAGCCACAATGAGCTAAAAAAGAAATGCATCTCTTTTAACAGGACCATAAGTAGCTTTGGATGTATCAYGCCTCTATAAAACTGCTTGGCAACATGATTTATTGGAGCAGGATCAGTGGTAAAAGTGACTTCTCTGACAGTAATGGATGAAACACGTCCAGTGTAGCTACTCTGTCTCTGCTTGGTGCCTATGCCAACAGCAGGCTGGTTTTGTCAGCTCATTCATAATCTCTGCTTTGCTCTCAGCAGAATCTGTTGCATAAGACAGGTTTCAGCCATGGCGGATGCTTTTTTCCTAGTCCTCTGTGGGAGCTGCTGCAGAAGATGGGTCAATGCAAATGCTGCTTGATTCCTAAGGTGCTGTCTGTCTAATTCCACATCCAGAGCCCATCCCTAGGTGACAGTTGGTTGCATGCTGTTCCCCTACCCCTCACTGCTGCCCACCCCCCAGTTTCCGTGAGGAGAAACTTGAGTGAATGGGGTGGAAGGAGCCGCGCTGTTCTTGGTCTGAGCGTGAGGTCTGGCTGATCAGCAGCCCAAGGTCCTGGGGCAGCCTTGGGCGTATCTTCTGTGCAGTCCCGGTGAGGAAACTGAGTTGAGGAGCCTGAAWTTTAGGTGCAGATTTTTCAAAAGTACAAATGGAAGTGAGGGATCCCAGAAACCACATCCTGAAAGATACCACTGGGATTTAGGTGTTTCAATGTCTTTGAGGATCTGGAGTCTCATGCATATAGATCAACTCACTGCCATATACCAAGCACAGGATCAGGCCAGTGCCTCCTGTTTTACATCCCCTGCAGCCTGGCCTGCAGTGTGGACTTACAAGTGCCATGGCCCTTCTCCCCCTCYGCGATCCCATGAGCTGATGCATCTGGACGTCGTAAGCTGTGAGCTTCTCACCAACCCCACTTGCTTCATGGGACCAAGAAGCAGCAGAGGTGCTTTGGAGCTATGAGGCCATCAAGAGGCAGCTGGTACGGAAAAGCAGTTCCTTAGCCATGCACTGCAGTGCCCTGACCTGCGTCGTGACCCARGGTGACAGCGTGGCGTTATGTGTGCAGTGTGACCTGACACCAGGGCTCCCTGTGGTGGGACAGCAGAGCCCAYGCCTGTGCTCTGTGGGCAGCTGCACCGCCCACCCTGCCCATGCCTGGACTTGGAAGCTGAGTGGGTTTGGATCTGAGTGAGATGTGTGTTGGGGAAGTRTCTTCTTCAGCACATACTTCTGTTATCCTGAGAGAAAACAGAGAAGCATTGCCATGGCAACTCTTCTCCCTTGAGTATTTTTCCAGAGTTTTCCAATCTCGTTCATTTTTTTTTTATGTCCCTAGTGTTTAATTTAAGGCCTTTCCTAATTGGAGTCCAAAGAAGCAATTGAAGCGTCTTCTGCTGTTAGACAAAAAGTTCAGTCAACTTCCCCCATGACTGATGAAGTACAAGATCAACAGAATTGAATGTTGCTGTGAGTAAGAGAGGAGAGGATCTGAAATTTGAAATGCATCGTACTCAGACAAATGAAACAAATGAAACCTTTTACCCAAAGCAAAGCATTGAAATAAAAGGTAGTGTACAGCATGACAATTTTGGGCACACCTTCCTGCTGGCAGATCTTTCTAGCTGTTTAGTCACTGATACTAGAGTTTCTCAATCCTCTTTATGACTCAGCTTTGCAAGGGAACATCTTTCCAAATCTACATGTGCTGGCTCGTTGAAATCTGTTTCGTGAGCTGTAGTATTATTTAGCCAGAGTACTTTGAAGGAGTTGGTTACTGCAGTGGTGTTTATTTGGGGTAAATAAGTTCATGTAAAACCATGCCTCTCATTCTCCAATTCCTTTCTTCCACCTGCACACTGGTACCCGTGTGTGGGGAACCCAAGCTGAAGGGTGAGGAAAAATCCTGTGGAGATGTAGGAGGGAGAAGGTTGATGCCCTGACTGTGCTGTCTCAGGGGAGGGTGGCATGAGGGTAGGTCGGTTGGACGTAGCGCCTTGGGTGCCCCATAACTCGTGCTGGCCCTTTGCCTTGGCAGACGTTGGTGGAGAAGGGGAGGCAGCCAAACACCTTTCGATAAGGGTTTATGCTGTGATGGCTGAAGTACAGTTAAACATAGAAGAGGAACCAGAAATGCCTCGCAGCTTCTCCAGCCCTGCCTTAAGCCAGACCCTGTCTCCACCCTACACCAGGGCCCAGGGAACAAAGATCTCCCTGGAAATCCCAAGCACAACTCTGTTCCCACTGTGTTGCCATCTGCTTTGCGCAAGACTCTGGTATACGCCTTCGTGGAGAGCAATGCTCTTTCTCTGAGGACATTCTCAGCACCGCTTCCCAGGAGGGGCAAAATCCTGAGACACAAAAGCAACTGAGACTCCTCTGAGCACCCCTCCCTGCCCCAGGGAGGGGAAAAACAGGAACACCGATTTTATGAGACACTCTGTCTTGGAAACCTGGACTAAAACAYGCTCCGGTTGGGAACTGCCCAGCCAATTCCAAAACAATGAAGGCGGTCCTGCAGGTTTTGGAGCACTTGTTTGATCTGAATGGGGAAACAGGGTCTGGAGCAAGTGGAGCTGGAAAAAACAGGTATGGTTTCARGCACACGAGGTGCCGAGGGGTGGTTTTGTTCCTCCCAGGTATATTTGTTGATCTGACCATGTGTTGACCCCTGTGTAGCTTCATGCCTCAACTCTCGCATCTCCCTGGGCATGGTGGTGGCACTGCTCACCTTCGGGGCAGGCAGTGCCCTGTTCTTCGCTGTGCTCCTCAGATGCACGCTCCAGGCATGGTCAGTATAAGCTTTTCAATGGTTACACAGAAGATATCTCTGGATCCAGGAACGAAGGCCAGATCTTGAACCAGGGGAGTCGTTTGGCTGGAGACAGCTCTCCACAGAGCTGGTTTGTTAAGAGGCAGCAAGAGTTCATTTATTTTGCATTGCAACGGTGCTATTTCTGAACAAGAGAGAAAAATGAAAGTTTTTTCTGTAGCATATGATTTAGTTTTTGGCTGTTAAAAATGTGTTTATTTTGAATGGAAGCCCAGAATTCACAGAATGTAGCAAAAATTGCATAGATACGGACAGGGATTTTTGTTTCACCTTTCAAGATACTCGCGCTCCTCATGCTAAGGCAGTTGCATTTGAAAAGGCTCTGGATGTTTTCCCTTTCCATGGAAATGAATATGTGGAAATAACAATCCTGAAGGAACACTGGAGGCAGCTGCTTCCAGATGACTCTACTGAAAGCAATAATATACGGCCAGGCACACCAGGGAGATGAGGAGACTGTCCTGGGAACTGCCACCCAGCCAGAGAGTTTCTTGGTGACTGCAGCTCCCTGATCTGGGAGGTGCAGCATGGGGATGAATGGGAGCTCCCCAGACAGTCCTGATGTGAAGATAAACACAATTGTTTTCCAAAATGTTTGATCCCATAATCCACGAATCCATTTATCATAAATAGCCATTGCACAGCCCACCGTTATGACAAACTCTTCTGGAATGAATCCAGTTCCAGAATTATGACAAGCTAAAAATGATGTCTAGTCCCATGGCTATAGACAGAGAGCTGCTACTCAGCAACAAATGTACCACCAAGTGCCATAAAAATAGCCCCTTTGGAATTATTCAGTGTTTGGGAGTTGTCATTTCATAGTGGTAAAAATGGATCCATTTTGTCACAAAATATGCATAATATGTATTCACAGCTTTATAAATAGCATTTATAAAATTATGTGTATAATTTTATCTTAAATTGATGCTGAGCAAACAGACAAAACAATCAACAAGAACTTAGCACAGAAGTTTTGTTCTGAGGAGAAATCTTGGTTGCTGGTAACACCTTAGATAACTGTAAGACTTTTGCCTTAGAAATGCAGCTGCCAAAAGAGACCTTCCTCTCCTTTCCCCTCCCCCCCCCCCCTTTCTTTCTTTAAGACAGCTTTGGGGAAAAAAAGTTGAAATTACTGCCATCATGGCAAATGTGATGACTCTAAGCCAAAGAAGGAGCCCGGGCTGCAGTTGTCACCCCACACAAATTAATTGCACAGCTTTAGCTATTCTGTAGGAGAGAGGTTTCCAAATGCAGGGTTGTATTTCACTTGGGGTCCCAGCTCTTGCAAGTGGAGTCACAAATGTGATGGAAATTCAGTTGCGAAATGGGACTCTGAGCCAGAACTGGGGTCAGTAGCTGGTACATAATTTGAATTGGCTTTTAAAGGATCATTTGGGGACCGTGCTCTTTGGCTTCCTCTTTTGTTGTTCTGCTTCCTTTCATCTCACTTGCCCTTGCAGCACTGATGGCGGGGACAAAGCATTTGTACTGGTGGGTGAGGAAGGTGAGGTCTCATTGGAGGCTCCTGGGCATCTTTCCTTTCCCACTTCTTGGCTCTGCTGAAATGGAGCAGATTACAAATATGAAGGCTTTACTGCTGCCCTGCCCCAGGCTTTCTTGTCTGCCCTCTGCCCTCTGGAGCCTGGCTACAGGCTGAGGGTCCTTCTTATCTCTCAGTCACATCCTATAGTGGCCAAAGCCCTAGAGAAGGGTAGGAGCTAGGGGTGGGGAAGGTGGTATCCGGGGAAAAAATATTGCAACATTGGAGCGATAATGCAGCAGAACTCAATGTGAGGCCTTATAGGAGAGGAAAATGATTTTGTTTGAGAACAGAACTGGTTTTATTCACTCACACTCATATATCTGTACTCATAAGCAGCTAGATGCCAGCATCCAAGTGGTAGTTTACTCTGGGACAGACTGTCAGAGCCATCACTGATAGTCCTGGTTGGGGACTAGACTCCAGAGGCCCACTGGGAAGCGCAAGGTGGAGAACTGGATGCTTGTGCTGGAGGATGCCATCCCCATACATCATCATGCCTCAGAGCTGTGTTTGTGGAGTCTCGGGTTATAGTGCATGAGCAGACATGGTTGTCCTGTCCTGACCAGAGGAGATGAGGCAGTTTAAAAGCAGTATTTAGCGACTGAGGAGAATAAAATGGGCTACCCAGAACGGTGCAACAGCACAAGACAGCAACTTCACCAAAATTCTGAGATCATTTAAATTGTAATGCTTTTCCTTTCAGCATTAAAAAAACCCTTTTAATGAAATATGACATTTTTATTTATAAAAAAGTCTTAGAGAAGTACATTTAAAAAAAAGTTTTTTAATTTTTTCATATGATTTCACAAAAGTCAATAAATATTTTCTGGGGAAAATTATATCCCTCTTACCATTTTACTGAAATTATCAAATAGTTTCCAGGACAACTTTCCAATAGCACTAGGTTTACACTTCTACTTCTTGAGGGGTCAGGGAGGTCTTGGTCAGAGAAATCAAGGGATAGACRGAAATGTCAGAACTGTGCTTTGATGTTTTCCCACCTCTTGCTAAAGCAGGAAATATTGCCTGTTAATGTGATAAAAAAGAGTGAGGCTAGCAGGGGATTTATGCCCTCCTGGAGATATGGTGTGCTAGCTCTCCTCCAAGTTCTCTCATACTATCTCCATGGCAACTCCATATAATGATAACTCCCACTGATTTTCTTCTTTTATCTGTTATTTTGGTCCCAGATAGTGATAGAGCTGAGGCATACATTTCTTTCACGCCATTTGATGCCCATCGACAGCCAAAAGTAAATAATGTCCTCATTCTTCAGACCTTTAGGAAGCGCAGTTAGTTCACAGCGCTTTCAGGAATTCACCTGCAGAGCTGGACAGAGCTGAGACAGGAATATCAGTGCTACAGATGCTCAGAGGGAGCTGCAAAGGATGAACGCTTACTGTCAGCACAAGGTGACAGGATTACACCCCACTCCTGCCTTTCTCCTCCCCTTGGCCAGGGTACCAGCTGGAAGCTAAGTAGGAGGCCATGGTGCAATGGGAGGATGGATGATTTGGGTGCAGGGAGCTGCATCTCAGCTGTCCTGCCCACAGAGACAGGAGGTCRCTCTGCCTGACAGAAAGATGCTCCCATCCCCCCTGCTGTGTGTTTATGATTGCATATCTGGTCCAGCTCACGAGACAAGGGACAGGAGCTTCTTCCAGGCAGAGCTGCAGCCAGAGAAACCCTCTACCAAGTGCCTCTAGCCCATGACTTCCTCCCTCTTACGAAATCTCTGCAGCAAGCTGCTGTGGGCTGATCTTACACAGCAGAAGTGGCAGGCATGCAGCTTGTTCTGGGAAACCTGTGCTTGCTTCATCTAGCTAATAGGACAGGACAGGACAAATCATCAGGGCTGTCGGGGAGAGTCTGCAGAGAGCTTTGAGTCCAGCTGCCAGCATGGCTGCGATTCAGTCAGTGCTAGGGACGACAGGATGGTCTGAACAGGGAGGCCTATCCTAAGCATCCCCTTACTTCCTGCCTTGAGAGCATCCAGGTGTTTTGGCTCTTCTCATTTCTTCCTACAGAGATTCCCATTTAAGCAAATGATCAGYGCCAGCTGAAAGGGCATCCTCCTTCAGGAAGGGACCTTAAACCCCACTGACTTACACTTGATAGTAGTGCCCCTTCTGAGTAAGGCTGCAGATCAGAAGAGCTGTCCTGCTCTGTTTAGTCCTCTCTGTCCAGTAAGCCACATGTCGGTGAGAGCTTTGCTGGGTCTCAGACTGTCTTAACAGAGGGAGAGGCTAATTATGCAAGAAGTTATTCAGTTCTCTGCATGCAGAGAGATTTGCAAGGATGGGAGCATGTCAAGGATCAATGCCCCTCTGCTGTGACAGTGGTCAGAGCAACTGCACGGAGTGGTGGGGAAGATGGCACTACACCCGCAGGGATCATGTCCCATGGCTGAAGTCACTTGGKATTTGTGTTGCCCGCTACCCTGGAGGTGTGAGCTGAGAGGGGGCACAGAATCTCCCTGCCTGGCTCTCCACCACCCCACTGGGTCCCTTTTCCTTCCTTCCACCCCTCTTCCTTCCACACTTACAAAGACATTGGGACAGTTTCAGGTCTGAGATCTTTTGCTGCTTAGCTTCACCTCATCAACACCTAATGACAAGAGTTAATCCTAAGGAAAATGGAAAAGGAGCCAGAAACTCAGTGCTGTGATTAGTCCCTGCTCCCCAGTTAGACAATGTACTTGCTGGTTGGGACTGGTGTCCATCACTGCCTGGACAATGAGTCATTGGCTCAGCTGGGGGCCCAGCGTGTGCGTGCGTGAGATGATGTGTGTTTGCAGGAGCTGGTGCGGCTCAGCCTCCCGCTCCCCTGCAGTCACCTCTGAGTCAAGCCAGGGGACTGCAGGCACATGCGATTATCCAGACACSACGTCCATTAAGGGGAGAGGAAGGAGGGCTCAGTAGCCCGAGTCTTTGCCTGGAAGCAGCCCAGATTTGGATCTCTTCTCTGAGTGACACAGAGCAACTCACCAGGGCATGAGGATGAGCAGCCACCTAGGCACGGTGGAAATCTGCTCTTGACCTTGTGCCCTGAATGTAGGGAACAGCATTTCCCCATCATGCTGGCATAGTGAAAGGATAAGCACCTTTAAGATCTCCTGCAGGACTCTTAGCAATTCAATAGACATGTCAAAAACACAACAGGGGCATTACTAAGTGCCAGGTCTGAGGTCACCAATACAAATTCAAGTTTAGCACCTTGCCAACATGTGTTATGATGATCCCATCAATCACAAACCATTCCCCATCCCCCAGGGTAGAACTGGGGTTGAGGCAGTGGGGTTAAACACAGCAACAAATCTCTGCTAAGAGGGAGGCCACAAAGACATGTTTCTAAACTCCTTGCATAAAACGTATCCAAAGTTCGTGTTTTTTTATTTCTTAGGATGTTGCTAAGACACATATATCCATAAAAATGATTCTTCCCAGCCTTAGACATACAGATGCCTCTAAAGTGAGAACTAAAGCCAAAGAAACTTTTGTCACTGATTTTACCAGCAAGAATTTAACTTTTTTGTCCCAGATTCTCACTTCAAATGTATCATCATGCTGCTATTAATTTCAATGTGAGCATTGYATGCACAGTTGGAGGCAGAGCATGCCCCAAAAGCTGATTACATTTTAAGAGTGCACTGTGAAAGAGAAATCAGGTGAGACATTATCAAGGGTTTCATCTCTTTGGGATCCTGTAAAGAAGCATACATCTTCTTTCAGCATTTCCCCATTCATTCAGTATAGACAAAGTTGCTTCCACTTTTAGAGATTACCACCAAACAATAAAGACAAATGATATTCAAAAAAAGGYAAGATGCGTAATGAGACTTGCAGAGAAAGGAACCTTCCCCTCCTCCCACCCCACTTGTCTCCAGGATTTGGAAAAAATCCCTGGTTGCTAGAGCCAGGGCTGGACACCTCAGTAAATCTGGCTTCAGGACTCCTCCTGTCAGATGGAAAATGTGATGGCCACCAAGACATGAAGCACTGATCTGCTGTGAACTCACTCGAACCGTTTGAATAGGTTAAAAATAGTTCATGATCTATCTTCATGCGATCTGGGTAACTCAGCAGAAACTGACCGTGTGTCAATGATGGATGCAGATCCCGCAGTGCCCCCGCTGTTTACTGAAGATCATGGAACAAGGGCCCGACATCATGGGAAAAATGAGCCAGTTCAGTATTTCAGGTCCTCACAMAGGACAGGTTTTAGCTTGTATTTCAGGGAATATGCTAAAGCAGAGTGAGCGGCAGACCCAGTCTCCTCCTAGGAGAGGAGCAGGGCAGCAGGGAGGGTGACAGTAGCACTGCGATACTGCAAGAGCTGCTCAGGCAGGATCCCAGGTCATTTGAAGCAGTGTTATAACTGCCCCCCAGTCCTTCCAGCAGCCTAGCAGCAGCCCATGCCATGGAGAGCTGAGCACACCAGACTCCTGTCTCACAACCCAATAGCTTGCCACGCTGCCAGAAACTCACAGATAAGTCTGTCGTGCTGGAAAAACCTTGTGCTTTTATCTTGTCCATAAACCACCCAGTAGAGCCAGGTCCGTGAGCTCATACAATGTTCTACCCTTTCCCCTTCAAACCAGCGCACACAGCCCTGCATTAGTGACTACATCTGCTTGTGAGGTGACTTGCACTTAAGAGCTGGGCATTTAATCCTGGCCCTGCCAAGGTCTCATCTCACACAAATCATTTGCCWTTTTAAACCAAAAGTCTGGATGTAGCAAGGGGAACCACAACACAGCCTTTATATATAGTGATGATGGTAGTGATGGGTAAGGAGGTGAAGGGACACAGACAGGTCATGTTATCTACCTGCAGCTCCTTGCAATGTTAACTACCTGCTGCTTCTCTGTGTAATAAAATTGTCCTGCACATGTCGGTACCAGATGTCACCAGCTCTGCCACTGGGGACCTCCTGTCCTGCTGACCACCACAGCCCTACCTAGGCAGGCCCAGGAGCTTGGTGGCCTCCATCTGGGAGGCTGGACAGGATGGGGAGCAGAGCTGGTGAGCCATAACCTGCCCTGCCTGGACAGCCAGGCTGACAGAAGTGTGCCTGCCTGCTTGCCCATTTGCTGCCCTACTCCAGTGGCTGTCCATCTGCTGTGGCCTCGTGAAGCACCAGGAGTCTGTGGCCCAGGGTCTGGGGACTGACTGATCCTCCTTGCCCATAGACACCTCACCAGAGCTGGGCAGGAGGCTCTCCAGGCAGCCATTTCTCTCCAGCAGCTGAAGTGCAGCCAGTCAGGAAGAGGTTAGTTGAAATCAAACCAAACTGTGCCTAAAATAAAATGAGTTCCGAGACAAGCTTTTTGTATTGCTGTATAAAACAAGCTGAACGTCACAGTGGAAAAGCTTCCTTTTTAGGCTGGAAAATTTTAGCTTTTTTTTTTTTTAATTGGAACATGCTGAGTCAAATAAATCGTTTCATGGGAGCAAAATTGCAAATTTTACCAAAGTTCAATGAAAGGCCATGAAATAACTTTTTTTTTTTCAATGATTTTAATATTAAAGCTTTAATGACATGCGGTCTTTTTTGTTTTTAATTACAACAAGGAGTCCAGCTTGGTTTGCTTTGATCCCCAGGAGGTGCAGACGCCCCAGCCCGCGGCAGGAGCGGCCCGCGGCCCCCCGCCCAGGCCGGCCCGCGCGGCGCTGGGCTCCGCGGGGCAAGGGCGCCACCTGGCGGCCAGTGGCGGAACGCCAGGAGGAGCCGCCCCGGTGGGTTTAAATCCTCCCGGCAGCGCTGCCGGCTCGTTTCCTCGCACCGACTTTCTTGGCGTTGCCTCCGCTTCCTTTGCGGAACCAGAAACCTAAAACCAGCCTCCTCCCTGGTTTTGAGGAGGTTGCTTACACTCCTGCCGGAATTAGCCTAGCGGGACGTGGCCCACTGGTCTGGAGACCACCATGGGTACCACCAGGCTGATGCTGAAAACATCGTGGACCCTGCGTGCCTCATTGCTCCCTTGGCATCAGTCTCAGGTGGCTGGGTTAGGGGCTGAGGATCACGGCCGGGCTCCTTCTGGGCAAACAGGCAGTGACAGAGGGTGGTTCGGTACTGCTAAAACCAGAGTGCCTGCAGGAACAGCCTGTCTCTTTACTCTGATTATAGAAGTGTCCTGGGATGACTAAGTGACACTGAGCAACACCAAGGTGCCTAATTTCTGAGGTTCAAACATGTGTTTGTTCAGTCTGAAGAAATGAGTAAAGAGCTGATTTGCAGGAGAATGTGCACTGAGCAAGGAGCAGCCCCGGAGTCAAGAATGCTACTCAGGTCCCTTTCTCCCCATGACTGTAGATCTCACCCAGAATTTTCAGCACTTCTTCACACTCCTGCTCCAGCATTTGAGCCTCACTGCAGACCACTTCAAGGGGGGAAACAGCAGACAGCACTCTATGTTGGAGACATGGCGTTCTATTTCAGCTCTTGACTAATTCATTAGAGAACAAGATGCCCATTTTGTAAGCCACAGCCTTTGCTTTCTCCTCAAATGCGCCTGTTACTGGTTTGATGGGAGAAACTCCTCAGCCAGGCAAAGCCCTGGCTGACTCTGGAGATAGATCCAGATAAGATCAGCCTGGCCACCTGGGAGGGCAGCTCCTGCTTCATGCCTGGCACTTCAGAAAGCCTTTTGCAGGTAATGGCACTCATATCTAGCATGGTGTCACCATAGCAAAGGCAAAGCAAACATCAGTTTCCCTAGAAACTGTGGGTGGCAGGGAATGTTGAGTTTAAAGGAGGGACAGGATCCCACATAGGACAGTCCTGGGTGCAGAAAGGGGAGTGTGCTGCAGGTAGGGAGAGGGGAMAGAACAAGTCCCAGGCACACAGGGACCAGGTGCAGGAGTGGGGCAGGGACCCCCAGAAGAGACTGCCGTGGCCACTGTCCTTCATTGCTCAGTGTGGTGGGAAAGACTGCCTTGGGGCAGAGTGGGCCGTCCTCATGGTTGGGTGGCCCAGTAAGGGCACAGATTCATCAAGCGCAGCTGGTCACCAACAGCTCACCAACTCCAGCCTGGGTGGAGTGATGCAGACCAGCTGGTACCCAAGGGCTGGTCTTGCTGCTGCCCAGGCACCTCCACATTGCATTCAGAGCCCCCAGAAAGCAGGCAAATGTGGGCAGGGGCCCTTGGACTTCCTTCCCCTGCTGGGAGTGGCCTTGGGTACTGTTTCTGGCTCCTGCCAGAAACCACCTGCTGTAGAAACAGAACCTCAGGACTCTTCAGTCCCTTCTATTTATAAACCACACRAGCTCCTCCAGGGCAAAGGGAGTAACGGGTGCTGGGGAGAATGAACCTGAACAAGGCATTGTCCAGCGGTGCGCGCTTGTGGCAATGTATGCCAACCACATACCGGGTTGCATGAGTAAGGGTGAAGTCAGCAAGGTGAGRGAAGTGGTTATTTCCCTGTATTTAGCACTTGTGAGGCCATACCTGGAGTACTGTGTCCAGTTTGGATCTCTCACTGCAACAGAGCTTGATCAAGTGGAAAAGTCCGGCAAGGGGGCCACTGAGACACTGGGGGCTGCTTGGAGCATGTCACCGGGAGGAGAGACTGAGGGACCTGCTCAGCCATGAGAAGAAAGRCTAAGGGGGATCCAGTTGCTCTTGTCCATTAAGTAAATAGATGCTATAGAGAAGATGGCACCAGACTTTTCTTAGAGGTGCACAGTGAAAGGACAAGGGGTAACAGACAGGTTGCAACAAAGGAAATTCTGATTAGACACAAGTTTAAAAAAAATCCCAATAAGAGTGATYAGACACCAGCACAGGGGCCCTGAGAAGCTGTGGGATCTCCACCTTTGGAGATATTTAAAGTTTACCTGGACAAGGCCCTGACAACCTGGTCTAGCTCTGAGGTAAGCCCTGCTCAGGGCAGAAGCTGGACTAGACCTCTCCAGAGGTCCCAGCTGAGCGAAACCTTTGTGTGACTCTGTAATTCTGCTAAACCTACTAAAATGCAGGAAAGAGCTGGAAACGAGGAGGAACCCTGTGGCTTCTCAGAACCACCAGCTCCCTGCACATGTGGGAGCTTATGCTTTGAAGGGAGCTTGGGGCAGAATAAAGCAAGAGGCATCCCATGTGTTACCCACGCATGACCTACACACTGACAGCTTTTAGAGCTCATGTTTGTCTTTAAGGTACTCAAAGCCAGTCCCTCCCTGGTGAGTGAGTGTGTCAAGTGTAAGCTAAGCAACCCACCTGGCCAGGTGGAAATGCAGGGGGGGGTGTCTCTTCACCCTCTGATGCTGCCACTTGCTCCTTTGGGTGCTGGTCCCTTCTGGGTGCTGCTCACAGGCTGTAGTGCAGCTACTTGGGGTGGCTGAAGGAGACTCTACTCCCAGCTGTTCACCTTGCCTGTATCAGGGCCAGGAAAATGAGAGGTGTTTCTGCTCCCCAGCTACCTCTATTTGTGGTCCACTGTGATGAGATAGATACACTGAAACCTACAGTGTAGGGTTTGTGTGGGAGAAGGTGACTGCTGTCATTGGGGACTGGACACACCATCTGTACCGTCAGCCCTGCTGCAGTGATGGTCACCTTTGGCAAAGGAGCACCATGCACACTTGGGCCAACAGTTGCCACATCCGAGACGTAGCCCCGTGGTTCTGTTCCTTGGGGAGCGTATCTGACTAAAGTGATCCCCTGGCTCCACAAGCCTGCAGAGAGCGGGTGCACGAGACTGTGCCAGCCTCCCCACCAGCCCTGGTTACTCATGCACAGCCTGAGTCACCGTTWGACACCGCTCTGTGTTGAATACTGAAACAGAGAGGGGACAGATGGCAGCAGAGGGGACATCTGAAGTAGGGAGGCAGGGGTGGCTCGCAGCGACCCATCGCTCATATGGGGCAGGCCAGAGGGGGATGCAGCTTTTCAGCACTTGCTTCAGAAAAGGCTGGGAGGGTGTGAGGAGTGCCCCACATTTACAAGGGCTTGCAAGGCGTTGTGGGTTCCCCATCCCATACAGCTGCCTCCTGCCACCCCAGGAGACCAACACATGCTTTCTTGGTCCGAGCCTGGTGGGCACGGGAGCTGGGCAAGCTCCCCAACACCTCTGCCTTCAGAACATGAAGGAGGATGCAACCCAACCATGGCTCCACCGGCTGGCAGCGTGCTCCTCCCTGCCTCCAATCAGTCCCCAGCATCTCCTGCCCCACCTGAGGGAGGGGGACTCATTTACCACCCCTGTGCCACAGCAAGAGCTACAGGGCTTGTGGGGAGAGGGTGGATCCTTCCCTGTACTGGTTTTGGCTGGGATAGAGTTAAACACCTTGTGTGTGGAGGATGGCTCCCCGTTGGCTGCCAAAGGGGAAGCTTTTTTGGCAAGCAGGGGAGCATTTGGGAGGTGAATCGGGCAAGGTCCTCCCCTGTCCCAGGCCCTGGCACAACTGGCCTGGGGCTGTGCCCCAAGTGTTTACCGCACCCTCCGTGCCCACACCTGGCTGGGCACATGGAGCCATACAGCCCTGGCAAGCCTGCGGGATGGTGACCCTGAAGGTCCTGGGTCCGAGCAGTGCCTCTGCCCTTCCTTGCCCTTTTCCCGTGACATCCCTGACCTGAAGTTCAGCTGAGTTTATCCCGCCTTCCAGTAATCCTGGCTGCTTTCATAATCCAGGTGTGCTCCGTGCCAACCCTTCTCTGATGTGTACATTTCTGGCGCTCTGATCTCCTTGAATAGGGAGAGGAGGGATGAGAAACCAGAGGGCCCTGCAGGCAGCGGACCTGCAGCCCCCACCACCAAAGGAGCTCTTTGCAGGGGAGAGAGTGGGCACAAGCCTTACTGGGTTTACTGGCCTTCCAGTGGGCAGATTTTAAGAAAAAACAGCACAAAGGTCAGGCAACCTCGTGTCTCCTCCACTCGTTTGTTGCTTTCGGATCTGATCTGTCTGGCCCCACCAGTTTAGGATTTCCCCAGGACGTCTGTGCGCGTGACTAAGTGGTCATCTGYGTTGGTTTAAGCTCAGTTGTAAGGGAAGAGGAAACTGCTGCTTTCYCAAAAGCCTCTCCCGAGGTGTGAGAAACCCGCAGAGCGGCACCACCCCTTTCCCGCCAGCCCCAAGTTCCACAGAAATTTGTATTTAATTTGGCATTTAAATCAGCCCTCACCCAAAGCTGCCTTAATATTGAACAAGTGCAAAATAACTCTGGGCAGATTAGTATTTGTGTCATTACAGAGGTTTAAAAAGGTTACTCTAAAAAGCGCTGTAAATCCATGGAAGGAGATTTTTCACTCTGTGCCGAGTAGCATGCACAGTACAAGCAATCAAGAAAACCGCTGTGCCCTGCACTGATGGGAGTGCATATGGTGTCCCTCATCCCTCCTAGTTCTGCTGCCTCTGGGGCCAAGGTACATTTGGGAGGCACTTTCTGGTCTGTGGCAGTCAGTGAAGGAGTTGGTAAGTGTCTGGGATGTGGAAAACACACATGGTAAGAGCACACTTTGCTCTTATTTCTCCTGTTAACCTGTCCCTTTGCTCCACCAGACCCCACTGAAGCAGGGAAACCAGCTCTGTTTTTTATTTAGCACATTTTTGGCTCCTCCTGGGACATGCTCCAGCTACACATAAGCCATCAGTGCCACCACATCGGCCTGAAAACCTCATTTCTTGAAAGTTTGGTATTGTTTCAAGCACATCCCTCCTACCTTCAGCCTGCAAGTCAACAGCTTGCGTCAGACCTCACATACCTGCTTCCCAATCTGCTCCCCAGTGTTACATTAGCACCCCTGAATTTTCTCTCCCATCTTCTGTGTTACATGTGTGGAACTGTGTAGGTGGAGGGGAGGGTAAGCATCGTTTCCACCTCGAGTTTACTAGAAAAAGGCAAGGTGTCCCATGACACGTTTCAAACCAATGCCTAGGAGGGCTCTTTCTCATGCCACAGGATTCAGAAGATCCAAATGTCGCTGCATTGCCCTTCAGTGCTGGTAGGCAGAGTGGGGAAGGCCCAGCCTGGCATATTATAGACAGCACTGTGCCTGAGGAAGGGGGTTTGCTTGCCAGGAGCATATGGATATGTGGTAGCACGACATACCATGTAAAAACTCATGGGAGAGGAAGCCTCCAAAATGGGAGATTACAGCCTCATACCATCAGGAGGTTTAAAAAAAATATTATCATCATCATTATCATCATCACCATAATCACAATCACCATCATCATCACCACCATTATTTTGCTTTGATATTTTTTCTACTTTCAAATAAAAATATTACATGTGTTCAGAACATCAGAAAGACATATTGTTACAAGCTGAATGAAATACCTACAAGCTCCTTTCCTATTCTTGATTATGCAAGTACCCAGCAAGACACAAGTGAATAAATACAGGAATGTGGACCCAGCAGACACGGACACATGCAGTGATGAAAAGATCACATCCTTCCTCCTTCATTTGCTTGCTCTGGCTTGGGTTTATATTTCTTCATTTCTTAAGCAGTTCTAACATTGAATCAGCTTTCTTTATTCAAGAAAAGTAGCATGGAGAAGCTACTAACCCGCTTCTGCACCCTCAAGCAGCTGATCTCTCATCCACAGCAACAGTTTCAAAGAAGCCAGCATCTCTTTGCCATTTTCCCCCCAGCTGCAATCTCCCAGGTGGCCCACTCCAACCCGTGGAGAGCTGTTCCTGTCACCCCACCAGCCATGAGAAGAATCACATTCCCGAGGAAGAACACCAGTCTCTCGTAGTCAGGCTGTTTGGGTTTTTATTAATTAAATATTCCACATACAAAGTACTAAATAAATATATAGTTGTGTCAGACACCAGTGTACCATAGACACCCACTTGGAGAGCTCTATGTATTTATGTATGAAATATCATGGAAAGCTATTTAGCAAATGCAAAGCAGGCTACAGAATGATTCAACTCTGCAGACTCATTGCTCATCGCCAGGACGCAGTCCACGCAGCACACACACACACGCACACACGCACACACACACACATGCTCACGCTTGCTCACTCCTGGGAAGAAGGGTGTTCGCCCTCTGTAACCTGGTAGCTTGGGAAATGTTCGTGTTAATGCCACAGACACACTCAGGAGGAGGCAGAGCTTCAAGGTGCAGGTGATTAGATCCCACCAGGGTATTGCAAGCAGCTGCATGGAAGAGGTTTTGTCTGCAGGGATCCACAGCCTGGGGTGGCAGGGGTGGGGAGGGAGGGTTTGCGGGGTTGGGCAGGCACCCTGGGGAGCTCAGCCGGGGTGCGTGGTCAGGAGTCAGAGCCAGCAGGGAGGCTGATGCTAGAGCAAATCAGAAAATGTGGCAGGGTAAATAGGTGTAGATGTTTTTATGTCATTAAATTTTCTTCCCCCTTTCCACCGTGGTCTGTAGGTGATGAGGAAGGGGTTGGAAGTGAACATGAAGAAGAAAAAAGGAATACTCTTTCTTTCTCTCTCTCTGTCTCTTCTCCACTGATCTCTGGAGGAGAGCCAGGCAGGGCTGGGAGTGGGCACAAAAGTAACAGTGGATAGATAAGGGTGTCCTCGGTAGTACCTGAGATATGTTCACAAGTGGGCAGGAGTGGGGATGTGTAGGGCTGATGCTTCTGCTCCTGCCTTTTGTCCCATCAGATGTGGGGCGCAGGCATCCCCGCAAGCTGATCAAAGCAAGTCCTGGCTGGGGCAGAGCCAGTTGCAGACCCAGGTGATGATCTTCCTGCTGCTCTAGCCCTACAGCATTCCTGCTGAAAATAGGCCAGGACAGGCTCTTCCCAGCACATCCCTCTGTCAGAAGAGATGAGATCCATCCCATGGAGAAACGGAGTGAGCAGGAACAGGATGGCCAGAGTGGTGTATGAAAGCTGTGTTTGAGGAATGAGAGGGGGCTACAACGGTGCCTGTGCTGGGAAAAGGGGACCCCTCTCCTTTTTTGCCAGTGTGGGTTGACTCTGGCTCTTCTGCAGGGTCGACTCACTTGTCACCACATCGTCCATTCCCCACGCCTCTGCTGATGGGCACTAGTCTCTTTGCTCCCTGCAGAGCTGCTACATGGGGCCTTTTCCACCGGTGTAGTCATGGTATGGGCTTGTCCGGGCCTTGGGCCGAGGGATGGAGAAATCATTTTGGGGTTCGATGGTCTGAAAAGGAAGCAAGAAAGTCTTTACCTTTCAAAACTGGAGAGAAATAATAGAACAGGGCTTAAAAAAAAAAAAAAATAGGAGAGGGAAAAACAGAGCTGAAGGTTTCCTGAGTGTGATCAATGGGGCTGTGGAAGAGGATTCTGGCAGAACAAACCAGTAATGGAGACATGTCACCAGAGGACATGTGGGGACATGATGTGAGCTACTACACCTGGCTAGGCTGCGGTCTGAAGGAGGACTGGTGAATGGACATGGGGACACGCAGACTGCCCACCCTGGATATGCACTGCAACTTCCAGTGACTGCTAGTGGGAATACATTCAGGGCACGGGCTGGGAAAAGAAGCATGATCTCCTGAGGAAAGGGCACAGTCTACTGCAGGAACTGTGCTCAAAGAGAGGACTTCTTTCTTATGTGATGTCAATTCCAGAAATATTGAAAACCACAACCTCAGACTTTGCCTTGGGTCCCTCTTGCCTCCCCATGTCCCTGGACATGTCACAGCTCCCTCCCCCCAGCCACAGGCACTTCCATGAACAGGTGTCATGGTATCGCCCGGCTCCATGCGAAGCACCTCCCTGCCTCCACAGATCCTGCTTTAGGTCCATCTGTCTTTGCCCCTTCTCCTTCCCTTCTCTTCAGCGCCTGAACAATAGTCTACATGTGGTGAAACGGGTGAAGCAGGGCATGAACTTACCTTCATCTGAAAGTGAGAAGAGTAAGGGGAGTAGCTGAGATCTCCTGTGTCTCCTGAGTCACAAGAAAAGAGTAGAGGAAAGTTAGTGAGTCGGCGTTATATGGTAGCTTGGAAACACCACACCAAGGGAGATTCAAAGGGCCTGTGGCTATGTTAGCAGCTGCTTTAGACTGATCAAACTATGCATTATGCAGGCAGGAATGGGTTAAAAACCATAGGTAGGTGACTTATTAAATATTTCCTTATGAAAGCAGGAATGAACGGTATTGTAAATAACAGGGCATAGGTGGCCTTGGAGTTTAGACACCTCCTGTTGCCTCATAATTACTGTCATCATCACTGGCCAAATCCCTCCCACTTGCGCGCACAAGACCCCCTCTGCGGTATTCCCTGGGAAAGCACAGCCTTTCTTGGTTATTCTTTTACAAACCTGGAGGTCTGACTCCAGGGGACAAATGTGATCTCAGTAGCAGATCCATGGGGAGTGCAGTCACATCTCCTACCCATAGATTTGGGAAGCCTCAACTGATAAAACATTTTACTTTGTCCAAGTAGGCATGAGTCTCATACAGAAAAGTAAGACCTCCTTGCCTCCTTTTTGGATGATGGGTTCATTTTTAAATAGATAATGAGAACCAGATCAGAACTGGAATAAATAACATCCAAGGTATAACCTGAAGAGGTCTGAAGAGCTGGAGCATTGCTAAGAGACAAACAAAAAACTCCTGAATTTTTATACAGACTTTCCAGACATAACAGAATCATAAGGAGTTATGTCTTAGCCCAGGCACCCACTAAGTCTCCTACTCATCTTTGGCTTTTGCATTGGTCCTTACTCTTTTCCCTCTTGTCTGGAGATTCATTTTCACTTGCATTTCTGAAGTTTCATCAGTCTGAAACTTTTTCCTACCTCTAAATTATCCATCATCTTCAAACCTTTTCCTGTAGCCCTCCCACCCCTTTTAGCTCAAGACCGGTGCATGTGTGCTTAGGGCTGAGGGACAGTGGAGTCATTCACCGCATCATACCTTGCACAATTTCATCTTGGGTGTAGGCACGGTTGTCCGCTCCAGTTGTCTGCTTTATGAACCTGGGTTGGCAGAAATCATTTTCTGGAGGGTAGTCCCCCACCTTCAGAGGGGCAGTGAGGAAACAAATTTCAGGGATGATATACATTATCAGGAAGATCCATCCATTGGACACCAGAGCAATGGCCACGACAGGATCATCCCAGCTAGGTCTGTTTAAAACTGCATTGCCTTTTGTAAGCATAGTGATCCACACTACCCAAACGGCAATGGAGAACAGGACAGTGACAAAGATGTGCGCCCCATGCCTCTTCCAGCTTTTGTATGACCCACAGAATGTGAACATGGAAACCAAGAAGGTCAGAGCCATCAAGAAGAGCACGTAGATCAAAAGCATGACAAAGTCCTTGTTGGTGTCCTCCGGAGACATATTCAGAAATTTGTTTTTCTGGTTTACTAGCATGGTGACTAAGTACTCAGTGCTGATCACAACTTGTACCAGGGCAAAGGAAACAATGAGGAGCAGCAACACTAGCCAGGAGAAGGGCTTTCTTCCTCTCACTAGTTTGTTGAGGTTGCAGGCATGGGTGAGGAGGCATGAGAAGCAGAGAGCAAAGATGACTCCAAATAGGAAGAAGCGAGTGGGGCGAGTCCTGTCATTGAGTTTAATGATGAAGGCAAAAGTGAGACCAAAAATGCCGAGCGTGCCTAAGAGAAAGAATAAATAGACGGAGATCATGTGCCGCTTGCTATTGTCTTGGACTTTACAGGTGAGAAAGAAGAGCGAGCAGATGAGGAAAATGGTGACGAGGACACCAGCTGCAGCCAGAGACTCCAGGACAATCCCCCAGGCCTTCTCCATGTCACAGAGCAGGAAATAGTCAGCATCGATGCTGCCGCAGCCTGGGGGAGGCGTCGTCACCATCATCTTGCCTTCTTGAACGACTTTCCCGTGAAATGTTTCCCCAAAGCTGCAGAAGAAGAAAAGACACAGGCTGTCATATCAACCAGCTGGGTGCTGCCAGCAGAGGGGAGAGGCAGGACAGACGTTCATCCCCACCTCACTGGGGAAGGACACCATAGTGCTAAGGACATGGAGCTGTGGGAGCAGAGCCATCCCCTTTTGTGGCATTGGCTTTCTGTCAAGGGCAAACCAAGCCCCTTCGCGGGAGACAATTCACCTTGCATGTCCTCTGCACTGTGCCTGGGGTTGTGCAATGTCATGGGAGCGTGGGGAGCAGGGAGAAGGTGAGGCGCTTTGGCAGGCCTTAGCTTGGTGCCCTGCAGCACAGAGACTGAGCTGCCTTGTCACTTTTGTGATACAAGAGCAGCTGTTAGTCATAATACAGCTTACGCTCTTTTGACAAGTTCAAACAACATCAGTACCTTGTACCAGTGAGGTTCAGAGATGAGCAATGCAGAACAGGAAACTCATTGCTCTGTTTCTTTTCCCTCTTTTACTTTCTCTGAAACACTCTTGGCTTTGGTTTACGGGTATGAATGAAGGGGAACTTTAACTGCCTTCTACCCTGCAGATAACTAACCTGGATGCCTCCAGCATAGCTCTTCTTACTCCAAATTAAATAGCAAATATAGGCCACCAACCATGAGCCCCAAACTCATATTCCTTCTTCTTCATGGCAGCGCGGCAAAAAGAACTGTCTCAAAGACTTCAGTCCCCTCCCGAAGATACTGCCTTGCGCTGGCTGGAGGCCTGACATGCCAGAGCTAATGCTGTTCATTGCATGAGAAGTGACCACCAAGTTGCTGCTTGAGGAGTCCATGAGCCAAGGATGGACAAGGTCTCTAATGCACCCAGCGCATTCCTGTAAGCCTGTCTCACCAGGGGATAAAAGGGCTGTTTAGGTGAGCTCTGCCCATCGCCGAGGGGAATTAAGTTGCCTACTTCCTTGGGAGCCTGAAACATGTGCAGAAACCACTGCACGAGGATGTTGGGCACTTCATGGTCCATTACGCAGGCACTGAGTGAGTTTAGATCCCAGGGGTCAGGTACTGCTTTCTAGGTACCAAATTGCTCAGTCAGGCTCGGGTCTCTAAAATCTGTCAAAACAGGAGTTTAGATAAAATATCGGCATGAAACATGGGGGAATCTGGCCTTAATGGTGAGCCACACTGGAAAACCAAGGGCTTTCTTTTCTGAGATATAAAGAAAAAAGTTCCTCTTGCACATTTTAGTGTTTAGTGCTTGCTATGCCATTTGGCTTAATTTTCCCCCTCCAGAACAACACACTGCAGTTATGAGGCTGGTTCTAAAACCCTTCCAATAGGTTTTAGGGAGGGGAGGTTGAGTCTTCAATAAATGGCAGTTGATCTAATCAAAGGATGAACAAAGGGAGAAAATATCACTGACTCAGCCCCACATATGCCACAATGTGACCTGCTTATAAATGGTGGAGTATTTTTCCAGCTTGTAACCTCACTGTGTAAAAGGAGATGTGCAGCTCTTCAGAAAGCTGGCTACAATAAAATGCAAATTATGAAAATATGCGGGAACTCTGGACTGTCATGACAAGAATGGAATTGGTGAGTAACGCATGCGGGAATTTTCACAAATCATCATTCACAAAATTTTGGGGATTTATGATCTCTTGCACAAATAGCTGAGAGTTATCTGGACATTTGTGAGTAATAAATAACAAACCTTTCTGAAAATCTGGAGAGAAAATGCTACAATTTTAACCATAGAAATTTACTGTTGATCAGATAAGCTTATCTATTCACAGCTCTGGCAGATACAAACTGGTGCTCGCTGTCGGGGCAGGTGGAGAGCCCAGAGAGCCAGTGTGGGACCCCAGGGCAGCACAGAGCACACCCATAGCTTTGGGTCCTGACTGGTGCTTACTGCAAGTGGTACGTGCCACACAGTCAGCTGCCAAGGCCCTTGGAACAAATAGGATGGAAAGAACCTCGCCACCTTGGAGAACTGGACCATTTGTGCTGATTTTTAATCCCTTTACTTTTTTGCCGGGGTAGATGTCCTGTGAGGCATGAAGAGTCTCTGCCCTGTCTCCTGGGTGAGTGTTGCCCCCCAGAAGCCAAGTCTGCTCATCTGGCACCTACACAAGTGTCTGGGATTTCCAAGGGGCTCTGCAGTCTGTGCAAAGGAGCCTGTGCTGCGGTCACTTCACTACTGCTGGGTCCACATCACAGCTCACCCCAAAACATGGTTCTTGCTATAGTGCTGAGTCTTCTCCTTCCAGCCTCAGCCTCCTCTCTCATTGACATTTGTGCATAAAATACACCCATCCAGCCACAAATTTCAAATAATTTCCCAGGAAAGTCTGCCATAATTCCCCCAGCTCCAGCTGGCAATCCCATGTTAGGGTCAAGGGTGGGAGGCAGTGTCTGTTTGCCATGGCAACCCATGCCCCTGCTCTCCCACCCCCCAGAGCCACAGTCCCGCACGCCATCCCACCCCAGCTGCAGAAAGCAGGTCCACCCTGGATCCTGTAGGACACTGCCTTGAATTACCTTTCTGGGTCCTGACCGGAGAAGGCAACAGGGAGTCTCTGGCTAGAAAAGGCAACTTTCCAGTGCACCAGTAACACAGTCACCTCCGCTCTTGTTAACCCCAGCCAAAGCAGCCCCGTGCTCACAGCCCTTGGGAGCTTTAACAGCTGGAGGGCTGAGGAGGTGTGGCTGAGCACGCCTATTCCAGTTCCACAGCCTCTCCTCTCCGACAGGACACGGCTATGAAAATACGGTCCCCGTGCCAGGAAATGAAGTAAGGCCTCCTGACGTCAGCGGGGCACTCACCCCTGCATCAGGGTGGAGATGAAGCCGCTGCCTGTCCCAGCCCTGGGACAGGATTGAACGCTGCTCAGCCAAGCGCCTGATAAGGTGCTCCCCTGTCTGGTTCCTCGCACCCGTAGGTGGGGACCGTGGCTATGAATAGCAGTGCGTCTCCTCCCTGCTCCAAGCCTTTTGTCTCTTTGCATGCTTTCTTGCCAGATAACTGCTTGCAAGGCAGAAGATGAGGAGGCTGCGGGATGCAAACAGTCCCACAGCACCTGGAGGGAGAGTGGCTGCAAGCCTGGCTCCAGAGACAGTTTCCTCGGGGCTTTTGCTGGGCGCTGCGTCTGTGCGCAGGGACACATCTGTTCTGCTCATCCCCTCCGCTTGTGCCAGTGAGGGCCACGGGCTCCTTTCCTGAAAAGGGCAGTTTGCCTTTCCTGGTGTCTCGCTTAGCCCAACCCTGCTCTCCGAAGGCATAGTTCTGTCTGCTCATAAACGCTGAGTCACTTTGTCCAAATTGCTGGCCCAAACAGTTAATGAATGAAGGCAATGACAAATTCCCCCTTGCTCTACATTGTGCCTCTGGCCTGACACACCTATTGGCGTAATCCCATCCAAAGCCCCGGGTATCTCCGTCGTCTTCATGACTTTATCTGTTATTTTAAATATTACTCACTGGGAACATTTTATTATTATGATTAAGGAATTGACATCAGGGCCTATCCACACCAAGCACTCGGTCCCTACACACAGCTCCTAAACCTGGAAATCCCTCCTACCCCGTGGAGGTTGTGCTCCTTCCCAAAACCGGAGGAGCAGCTGTGCATGCCTGTGCTGCGGTCTGACTGCCCGTGGTTGTCTCATCTGCATGTTAATTTTGTTTGTTGGTTTGTTTTAGGGCCCCTGGCTTATTTCTGGGTGCTGATTGCTTTTGAATGTCACATGTGGGGACAGACACAAAACACATACAAGAGAGTCTTCTCTTGCACACCCCCTAAAAGTACATGAGGGCCTGCAGGGATGACTGGCTTACCGAGGGAAAGGCAACACTCAGTGCAGTCACTGCAGAGTGGGCCATGCTGGGCCCTAGGACAGTTCCTCATGTCCTTCCTACTTTCATTTCAGTGTAAAATCCTGAGGCTTCTTAGGAAAGGACATACCAGGTTTCTTTGCATGAAATTAATCTTAACTTGAAAGTAGGTCCCAGGCTTAGTGAGCCAGCCAAGAAGGAGGCAGCTGTGAAAAATTAGAGGAGGAAAGAAGGAGTGATGGAGAGGAGTTTAGCACCAGCTCAGTGGGATCCAACTTGTCTAGGAACACATCCCAAGAAGCTTTCAAAGGTCACTGGTCACCACCAGCCCATTTGCATCTTGTCAGAGCACATTATGGGCTGCCAGCTACATCCCTACATTTACACAGACACACAAAACCCCATAGAAGGCAGCGTGTCAAATTATATCAGGTTTGTGGGGGAAAAAAGAAGAACAGATAAGAAAAGTAACACTGACATTTTTCAGAATACCTGAGAAATCCTTGTCAGTCATCAAACACACCGTGTACTTTCAAAAGACTAATAAATGGGGCTACATTTTAAAAAAACATCCCAAGTGACTTAGCAGCCCAAGTGCTGCTGACTTGTGGTAGGTAGGCTGAGAAATGGTGCCCGTGGCCCTCATGCTATGCCAAAGGGTGGAGAATAATCGTTAGTCTACATGGGTGAGTACAAACAGCATGACGATCACACCAGAAAGGTGAGACAACTGTCACCTCGCTTTAGGGATGGGATGCAATTTGCAGAAAGAGGCACCTAAATTTAGATGTCTGACGGTTATTATCTAAATGTGAGCTGGGTGTCTCAGCTCCCAAATAGCCAAAAAGACAGAAGGACTGGCCCAGCTGATTGGATGCAGGTGCCTACTTCTGTGTGCACTGAAATGTTCCCAGGTGTGGTTGGCTGGATTGCCTGGGGCCTCACCTTAGTTGCTTGCACATCGGCATATAGTGTCATTTGAGATGCCACAGGGTATCCTGCTCAGCTTCCAGGGACCACTCCAGGAGTACATGAGTCTCCCATACCTCCTGTATCAGATCTGGCAGTCCTGTACAGATGTTTTTGATACCCTCAGGCATCTCAAATCACCTTTGTAAGAGCAAATGGATTGAGTGCTGAATCTCCATTGGCTATTTCAGAGCTGAGATGCCCAGCTTATATGTAGGTACCTAGATATAGAAGTCCACCATATGCACTTCATTCTGGTGCGTCAGCATAGACAAATAGTCCATTGAAGGTACTGCAGCTCAGTCACCTGTAATTCAGTCACCAGCACAGGGATGGCATATAGGAGACAAGAGTTGTGGGAAACCACCCTTCTGGAGCATTAGCTCACACTGAATAATGCAGGGGATCTCAAATGATCTTAGCCACCAGTGTGTGGGCAATTAAATTGACTCCTAGGAGTCTACAGAGCAGACTTCTTCATCAGAGGCAGTCATCCAGATTCCCACTGTAGTTTGTGGAAAGAGGCACTTCCAGGGGWGTTTCAGTTGACCTGCTTCATGACAAACCAAATCACACCTGAGAAGTACCTGTTTCTCTCCAACAGAGGTGAAGGGAGACAAGATAATGAATTCAGATACAGATCTTTACACTTGTAGGCTAAATTGCATAGCAAGTCTCCAAAATCATTTCAACACAATCCAGTACCAAAATGCTGGTAACATTGGAAGTTCCTTTGGGTGGGAGGCTGTTGGTAGCAAAACAGCTTGCTTTGGCCATACCACAGCCCCAGACAGGCAAGCCGGCTGCTGGTGAATGGGAAGGAGCAGTGGCTATGGCTGACAAGGAGAGGCAGGGACAACAGCAGCGGCCGACTCCTTCRTGCAGCAGGCACCCACACCTCCCCTTCCAGTCCTCAGGCAGCAGAACAAGGTGGAGGAGGAGGGCTGGGCTCTCCCTCTCTGTCAGCTCTGCTCCTTTCCTCTTCTTGTTGCTGGCATTGCCTGGCCCTGCTCCCTCCCGTGGGGTGCCAATGACCAGTGCTGCCCACTGGGTGCCCCAGGTCAGCCCTGCTCCACTGGCTTCAGTGTCGCAGGGCTGAGCCTCCAGCAAAGGGCAGAGCACTGCAGCCCCTCTCAGCTCAGCCAGGTCTGGGAGAGAGAGCATGTTTGGAAGGTTCAGGGTTAGTATCTTTTATTAAGCCAAGTAATAAAGCAAGTAGATGCCTGGGGAGAGACGGCGCTTGGCGCTCTGGAATGTGTCTAAATAACATGTTTATTTTTGGTGACTGATATTGGCTGCGTCGTGAAGATGCTTGTGTCATTCCTTCTGCTTAGCTACCTGTGCAGTACATTGACAACACAAGAACAGCCTCACTCCCTGAAGAAATCCCCCCTGCCAGCACTTATCACAGTCGTACCGAGCTAAGATTACAGCAGCCTCCACCCTGTCCTGCCCCATCCATTTCCTTCACCTTTAAATCAGTTCAGGTATAAACATTATGACACCCTTGGAAACAGCCTGGCACAGACGTGACGGGTCTTCAGTCCAGGCAGCCAGCATGGAACACCTCTGCCTTAGACAGGAGCAAAGATAAGGGCAGGGGGTGTGATTTCTGGAAAGGGACACGTGGCATCTCTGCATAACACTAGGCTTTTTCCTGGGGGTTCTGTCCCTGAATCCCCTGGGCTCTGGCTCTGAAAGCATGTATCCAAGGATTACCAAAAACCCCATCTAAGAGTCAAATCCTTTTTCTTTGGAAATGAAAAGTGTGGCACCAAAAAGTAAATGTTTTCTAAAAGAATTGCAAAAGAAACTCATACTGGTGTCCTTCAGAGCTGTTACTTGTCTCTGCAACCATCCGCTCTTCCAAACTGCATGCTGTACTCCCTGCCATTTTAAGTCTCAGGAACAAAATAAACATTTCCAGTATGTAACAGTGATGTGCTGCTTTGCCAGGGAGTGCTGATTGCTGCCTCCTCTCAAAGAAGCTTCCTTCTTTAAATGAATAGGTTTTGGCCAACCCCTTTCTCTTCCTGGCTCCTAAATGCCCAGATTCCTGTTACAGGGTGTTTATTTACTGGCAGGGGAGAAATTTGGGCAAGGAAATGGCAAGGAGACTTGTTAAAATACTGAAATCAGTGCTACTGAGAATGTCCTATAAGCAGAGACTTTCAAACCTATGAATTATCTGCCAGAGCATCCCCAATTGGTGAGAAGACTCTGCTTCTGGAAATGTAATGGAAATGGGCTGCCTGGTCCTCCACTGGGAATATAATGCTCTGCTGTGCTGCAAATGGGATCACTTCTGTACACAATCCCAGGTACAGCCAGCCTAGTGCCTGGAAACCCAGGGGTGGGGGGAGGCTCCTGGAGCACCTGCCAAAACTGTCCTGAGTTCATGCCTTAGACTTGCTCCTATCCCACAGAGGCAGATGTCACACTGTCTTTCATACTTCACAAGTGTGGAAGCCAGATCAAGAACAGGCAGAAATAAGTGGAGAGCAACTAGGAGCATCTGTGGCTGTGGTCACTTTGGCTAGGAAGAGCCTTCTCTTACAACAGAACTGGTGTTCTCGAAGGCTGTGAGCAAGTTAAAAAAAAATTAGATTTATCACCTCCTTTAGGACTTTCAACAGTATGCTAATAAACATTTCATGCATGACAACTGAGCCATTCCTCTAGATGTAGTTTCTTGGAGGTATCCTGTGCCCATCCACTTACCAGCGCAGCTAAGAAGGCTCCAGTCCTCCTTTATGGCATTAACCTCATCTGCTTTTGTGCTGATATGTTCCCAAAGCAGCAAGTTGCACTGTTATGGATGAATGGGTATTGTCTGTAGACAGACATTTGGGGAGAAGCGGATAATAACTCTCAGGAAACAAGGGATCTGAAAACATACCAACTGGTGGAGATGTTGCCTGATATGCCCAGAAAGGAAGCCATGCCAAGGGAGACCCAGGAGAACATGCGTTTTCTCTCTCCCAGAAGGCTGATCCCAAGGCTGGGAAAATGATTTAAGAGAGAGGGGACGTCTGTCTCCATCTTTAGCTGGTGAAGCTTGACAGAGAGATTCTCAGCAAAGCACTCCAGGAGGAGTCAGTCTTTGCTTTCCTTGTGTGCCAGTCCTCGTTTTGGTACCCTTGCCTGGCCCCTAATGGCGTTCCCTTCGGTATTCCTTGCCCACTGTGCCTGGAGTCGTTTTCCCTTTTCCACTCCACACTGCAGCGTTGAAATGACTGGCTGATTCTCACCGAGAGGATTAGGCCCTCTCTTGCACGGGTAGCTGTTGGCAATAGATGTTCTGAGACAGTCATCCTGCCCTGGAGTCTGAGGCTGATTTCTCCTGCCAGCAGTGCCTTGGGTAAGACGCTCTGCAGAGGATTGCTTCCGTGCAAGAAGCATTCCTGGGAATCAGGTTGCACACAAAAACTCCCTGCTCAATGATCCAGAAAATTCTGCTTTACTGCTCCTGGACCAAACACCACTGCAATGATAAAAAGCAAAGCTGAGATCCAACATAAATCACTCCTCCCTTTCAGACTTCATCAGAAAAAAAAGTGTTGATAGGTTTTGTTTTATGTTTTATCAACAAGCTTCATGCTAGCACAAATCTGTGTCCCCACACAGCCAGCATAAAAGCTGGCATAAACTCAGTATTGTTTGTCTTGGCTAAATTATCAAAAATATAATGGTATTTACATGTTTAATCTTAATCAGACACATCCTGCTGAGCGATATGGCTGTGCACAAATCTGCTATTGACTGCAGAACCATGGCCTGGGATCAGCCAGCAGTTTTGGTCGGTGTGTGTTACCCAACCAAGGCTAATCATTAATCAATGCTATGATTTTTTTTGAAGGAAATGGGCAGCGGGGGAGAAAAATATAAGGAACAATTGTAAGGTAAAGTCAAGTAATTGAATTCACAGCCTATTGCACCTGAGTATTTTCTTGCAGTTTAAAGGAGGTCCCCAGGGCAGGCAGTTCTTGGTCTCTGGGTGTGACAAATCCCAGTGTCACCTCTTGGAGCTGGAGAGCTGTGGAGGAGCCATGTAGGTCCCTGGGAATCCCAGTCAGGCTTCAGGGAAATGTAACCAAAGAACATGATAACACACAAGGCTTTGGTGCTAGCCCTGATGAAGAATGTCTTACTGCAGCCCTGGGAGAAGGAGCTTCTCTTCTGCACAATTTCATCTTCTGGGGTGTCAGGTGCTTGGCGGCAAAGCCCAGTCAGATGGAGGTGGGGGCTTCTAGCACCGCTTTGCTCCACGGACACAGCCATGGGCATTGTAGTCTGTGAGTCCCTGTGATTTGAGGGGAGATGGTCTGTGTTCCTCTGGGCTTGAGCTGGAGCCTGCTGAAGTGCCATGCCAGTGCTGACCTGGCAGAAATGCCAGATTATACATATAAATGGTTTATAAAGTCAACGCCTCAGTTCTGCTTGCTAGTTCACCCTAGGTAAAGTTTGTTGCTTGATCATGATTATACATGACCATAAAACCCCTCAGATGCCTTTCAGGGCAGCTGAAGCACTCATATGTCAGCAACCACGGGGGGAGCCCTAGCTCAGCCCATGCTGCAGTCTTTCCCCACCTCAGTGTGTGTGTGCCAAAAAGGCCGATGAAGCCTCACAAACACTCAGAGATGGGAGAAGAACAGAATGTGTGTTTCATCAGGGTAGGGCTAGAGATGTGCTTTCAGCATGCACAAAATGCCTTTTCACCCAAATCCTGAAGACTCCCCTCCCTTTGGCAACCCAGGAGCCAGGGGAATCGCTCTGCAGACAGCAGCAGCCTGGAAGCACTTGGTTTCTGGCACAGGTAGGTGGCGTGCCCTGGGAGCCTGGAGGTCTAGCGCGCCTCAGGCATGCACAGACGGCAGTGGGTCCCACCATCGCAGGGGAACACAGGTGGTAGCCTAAGACCCTCATGCTGGGTGGAGGTTATGGAGCGGGCTGGGCAACAGAGCTTGGTATCCTCCATTTAAAAGGCCAGCACATTGCTAGGCACCTTCCTTTCACTTGGCACAAGATGATGCATACAGGTCTCCTTCCACCACTTCTTCCATCATGTTGTATATTAACGTGAGTGGGTTGCTCTTCTAACTTTGAGGACAACGCAGGCACATAAGTATCCCCAGATACTGCCTCACTGGAGGCCCAGGACTGCAGTTCAGCTCTTCACTCCTCCCACCAAAATCCTTTCTTGAATGATTCTCCCAGTGCAATATTTGCCAGCAGTGATCAGTTGTTGCATCAACATGAAGGTCTTTCGAGTTTCCTCTTGTCCTACCTGCTAATCACAACTGATGCTTTATGAAATCTCCAACTTCCTAGTATCATCAGTGACATTAAGCTCCTTAAGGGACATAGCAATGTTCATTTGGTGCATGCCTGCTGCATCTGGTAGTTAAGCAGCATAAAAAGCTATGTATGACATAATGATACACATTCAAGTAGCTGTACTTCAGGAAAATGAGGGGGAAACAGTGCTCTATTCTCTTTGCTTAACTAAGGCAGAAATTTAAATGGGTGTGTTTAAGAGGCCTGATAGCATTCCTGCTCCAGCTGCTTCCTCCTGTAAAATGATGCCTCTCTTTGCAGTTTCTACGTAATCTCGGTGGGCACATAACCACACACAAGCACACATACCTGTGCGCAAGCATGCACGCATAGCAGCCCAGCCGCACCCAGCCTTGCAATGCCTGCCGTGCTTTTGCCTCTGTTGTTGCAGTATCTATTAAAACTAGATGAAAATGCAGGACTTGCAAGGTGTGAGGGTGCTGTTGGTAGAAGTGGTAGCCAGCCAGGCTGAGAGAAAGGGCAATTGCAAGCCAGGAGCACCACTGAAAATGGTTTTCCATAGAAAATTCACTGCAGGATGTTTGGCACGTGCTGCACTGCAACAGGACCCCTCTGCTCGCTTTGTGAAGCCAGATCTGAAAGATCTGCACTCTTTACATGCTGTCTAGTTCAGTGGTTGCACTTTGTAAAGGTGGAGCACTTGAGGCCATAGATTTGAATCCTAGCCAGAGAGATTAAGTACTTGAGAACTGAAGCTGAGGCCCTAATGTAATCCATTTCACTATCCTCCCTTTATTTCTATCACAATAAAGAGTGGAAATCTCAAAGGGAGAGTTGACTGGAAAATGCAGCCTGTGCATAAAATTCCTACTCTAACTGTTACAAGTCTTCTGATAAATGCAAGGAAAAAATAACTGTTCAAATGCGCAGTCTTAAACACATAGTCACACTTATACAGATGAACACACACACACACTCTTCCTCACTCCTTTAACCAAAAATCCATCATTCCATTGAAAGTTCAAACAGAAATTTCCACTGATGATTCAGATCAGCTGGCAGGACTCAAAGTGGCTCTTGATCTGCTGCTGGGATAGTTTCTCTCTCATCTCATGCCTTCATTTAACTTCTCTCCAGATTTCAGATAAGCCTGTGGGGACATCTGCCATCTCACTTGATGGTCACTAAAGATAGTGTAAACTTGCTATGTTTGCATGGAGCTAAACAAGCAGCAATGCTGGTTTAGAAAAGAGCATTACACTGTTGAATGTTGAGTAGAAACTTCTGTACTCCAGGAACTTCCAGCCTGGATGCTGTGCCCAGGGCTGGGAGGAGGCCAGGTCTGTACTAGACAGAAAATACAGCTGATTGCCAAGTCTCTGGCCTTGATTATTTTTAATTCCAACCTTCCTGACAACCCAGGAGCTCCCTGAAGCCAGGGGGAAGAACTTCAGTGCGCAGGCATTATTAGTAGCCAAATGGAGAGGACTTAGCTGGAAGGAAGGACGTTTACAAAGCTTCTGGCTTGCAGTATGGAGAGAAAGAGAGCATGTACTTCAATTTGGACCAGTAAACTCAACCTAAGGAGCCCCTTTCTGGCCCTGCTGTGCTCCTTTCCTTCCGCTTAGCTGGCCCCCGGGTGGGAAGGACAAGCAAGCTCTCCCATGGGAGCTCCTGGGCTCCCTGCTGCTCTCCACACCTAGCAGCCCTGGCCGTTTTGCTTGGAAAACAGAAGTAACACCCCCTAAGTGACAGCTGTACCCTAGGGAAGGGTTTAGTGAAGGTTCAATTGCCAATTAACCTCTTCAGAAATGCAAACATCGCTTCATCTAATGGTATGAGCAATCCAGGAAAGTGTCAGTGATGAGGGACGGCTCTTGGTGTGTGCATGATATGGCAAAGGGAAGCTTCAGCCTCCCCGCAGCAGGTTTTTCTCCTCTTTGAATTGATTGCCCAATAATCCCTTCCTTGTTCATTATTAACAAACTGCCATAATAGACATTAGTTTGTAGTAACAAAATACCAACTGGCACACGAGCAGCTCTCCTGAAAAGGCTGTAAAGTGCTTTTTCCAGGAATCCCTGGCTATAGATGGGACCTCACCCCACAGTAAAACCTAGTAGCTGTTGGGCACCAGATAGTGCTGCTACATTTCAGCAAGCACGCAATACTCCATCTCCAGGACCTGCAGGGAGGTTCATTTAATCACACAGAAAATTCATTGTCTTTGTGCTTACATTTTAAAAGGCAAAAGGAATCACTACAAATTTTGTCTCTGACGTTCTGCTTGGCACACAACACATCCCATCATGTGTGGGATAAGCTAAGGTATATTCTTGAAAAAAAAAAAAAATAAAAGCCTATGCTGTATGTGAATGAAGGGATCTCACATATGCCATGGATTTGAGCAATATTATCGCTGACTCCAAGGGCTTTGTCAAGTTATAGGGCCATGATGTACATAGGGGTGAAGTTACCATGAGATCTTACATTACATGGGGTTAGCTTTTCCTCAGCCAGAACTGAACTTACACAGTAGATTTGAAGCTGTGTTGAACTGGAACAGAACTAAACCAACTTCAGTTCTTACCTCACAACCCAAATAAGAACTAAATCCAACCTGTAATGATTCACCTGTCTGATCAGCAGTGTGGTTTTACTAGAGGTAAAGACAAAGGAAAGCGGCAATCCATGTGCATGATTCTGCCAAACATTACATGACAGTCTGATTTCTTTAGCAAACACAGCATCTGTTGCAGTCCTGTTCCAATTAAAAAAAATGTCCACTATTACATAACAGTTGATAATCCCGAATCTCCGGAGTGGTTAATCTAAATGTACACATGGTTAAAACCTCCGCTGGCCAATTGAAATCTCACTTTCCTAACTACTTATTTATAATCATCAAGTAGAGAAATGACACTGTCTGTCACTGGTTAGGATGTATCCTAACCTTCCAGGAGAGCACAAAATTTTGATAGGTTTGCCCTAAATCTAACCATCCTTCTCYTTACTCATCAAAAGGATTTAAGACTAATACAATTAATGAGCTGAAAGAAGTTGTTGAATATAAATGAACCATCTCTTCCTAACAAGCAGTCCTACATTATTAAGCAGTGAGGGACTTGCCCAGACAGCCCAGCAGGATCTCTATTGCTTTCTATTATTTACCTCATTGCTTTGTATCTTCTAGGCCATCTGTGGACAGAGATCCCGGTCAGTCCCTGAATGGCTGAGTGGGATATGCCTGCAGGCGTGCAATGGAGGGACCACCTGCACAGGGGCTGTAATAGCTTCCTCTGGCAAGAGGCTTCAAAGCACAGAGGTGTCTCCTAAAACGCCATCAAGATGGGGAGAGCCACGCAGGAACTGCTGAGGCAGCTCACATCTTCCCTGCACCCTGGAAAACACAAGGAAGGCAGAGCTGGAAGCAAACAGCTTGGGCAGGCACCTGTCCATTGGCCGGGAAAAGAGCCTCCAGGACCATATTGCAGTGCAGCATGAACAGCAAAGCAAAGAACCAGCCCTGGGGCAGTTTAGGGACCTKGTTGCAGGCTGCTTGGTGGGGCAAGGCTGGGGAGAAGTGAGCAGGGCAGAGTACAGAAGGTGCTTAGAAAGGGGGAGGCATGCATGAGACCTTCTTGGTGAAGGCAGGGAGTCAGACATGTAGGAATGGCTAAAGGTGAGGGGAGAAGATGGGAGGTCCCAAAAAAAAGCACCAAATAATGAAAGCTTAATAACACAACACATTCTGGGGCATGCTGAGCACAAGGAAATCTTGCTCAGGGAGAATCTCAGCAGAACTCAGCAGGCCTGTGCCAGCTGCAGGAGCGAAGCACGGGGTTGCCAGTGAATTATGTGAAGGGAGGCCTTGGCCGATGCTTCCAAAGGAGTAAGTCAGTCCATGTGGAGAGGCCTGAAGGCAGGGAGGGAGGCTGCACCCAGACACTCGTGGGCGGAGGGGCTCTCCTACCGCAGGCCATGCAGGGAGATTCCCTCTCCCTCGGCCACAGGAGAGGTGGCTCCCCAGCTGCGTGCCCCTGTGGGTGCCACCGCCCCAAGATCTCCATCACTGAATGCTTCTAAAGGTTAGTGGAGTCCCTTGGTCAGCTCTATCTGATTAAATGATGGGAGTGGACTGGGTAATGACGCAATCCTGCAGACAATGCAGGAGAGCAGAAAGATGCACACTCTGCCTATCTGGGCAGCAAGATTTTGCTGACGTGCTGAGCAGGCAGGCTAACCTGCCTGGTGTACCAGTACAGCCTTGCACATCAGGCAGTCCTGGCTTCTGCCACGGGGCTCAGCCCATTGCCCACTTCAGTCACAGAGAAAAGCCTTTCAGCTGAAGCAGGACCTGGGGCAGTGCACAAGTTCACAAGCTGTTTCCTTCTATCCAGGATTCATTTTAAGGCTCAGCATGGCTTCTGGTGCAGAGTTACCTTGCTTTAGCAAAGCAGGCAGAAATTTACATATTTGTCCTGCCACTGCGAAGGCCAAGGAGATGAGTGTCCAGATCATAGAAGCCAATTCAGAGCAATTAGCTTTCCAAAGGGCTTGTTGTATTTATAAAAAAAAAAAAAAAAAAAGAAAAAGAAAAAAAGAAAGCCTTATTTGCTGTATGTGTAAGATATAAAGACACTCACCAAATATTTCATTGATACTGTGCCCTCCAGCCAGCTGCCTTCCCATTCCGCAACAGATTTATCAATAACAGAAGGCTAACAGGGCCCTGCACTAGCCACATCTTCCCCTACATTTGCTGCTTCTACTGAATTCAAGAGAGCCACAACTGTCTGCTGTAGGATTTTCAAAAGAACACTGCAGTCACATACTCACAAACAGTCCATGCAAATACAAGACCAAGACCAGTGACAGCAATTCCCCTTCCATCAGCTTAACACAACCCTGATGGAGAGGGAGATTCCTCACTCATCACAAAGAGCTGCTCATCAGCCAGACGAGGTAGCAGCATCTGACCTGTGAAAGCAGCGCTGGCATTTTTAAAGAGGGGAGGTAGCCTGGCATTCAGAGGATGGATCTTCAGAAAGTCATCCTCTGAACTAGATAGAGGCAGTGTAGCTGGAGTAAAAGAAGTCATGTCTGGGTGGGAGCCTTGGAAAAACCAAACAGTCACAAAACACTAGCATGCTTCGCAAGGAAGGGCTCTCTAACAAACTCAGCTGAGATGAGCAAGCCTGGCTGCAGCCAGCCACCTGAACACAGGCAGAAGCAAGGCCATCTCTAAATTTATCTTAGAGCGAGCAGACTAGCAAATCTATTTCTGACATTTCTTCCATAGATCCTTCATAAACATTTGTCACTATGTTACCCGTTTTAGACAGCATAGCCAATACTTTGTTTGCATGTTTAAAAGTTTGCATTTTTAGATAAACTTTTCTTGAAAATTGGAAAGGTGACTCCGAGATTCCTAGTTAATACTAAAGCGATTCTCACCAACGGGTGGAGAGAATCTAAACTAAGATACACATACATGACTTGAGAGTATCCAATGGAAAATAGTCCATAGCTCTGCAGAATCTCTAAGTGGCATCTCAAGACCTGCAACTGCAGGACTGGAAAGCTGATTCTGCCTAGGCTCTGTCAAAGGAGTCTATTAGGCTGTCTGCTTCATATTGTTGATTGTGTTTGGAGAAGACCAGTCCTTAACAACCCACGAGAGTCTCTGGCATGCACCAAGGTTTAACACACCTGTAAGCACGCACATGAGCAGCAGTAATAGGAAATCACTCACTAGTGGCAAATTTATCATTCTGAATACATATTGRGGGAGAAGTAGTATTACTTTTCTGCTGATCATACATCAAGCACAGAAGCTAGCAAGGACAGATCAGGCTGGGCATCTCCTGTTATAAATTTCCTTCAACTGAGCTACAATAAAGACAGTAGAAGACCAAGTATATCCAATTACATGCTTCACTGGGGTACCTTAATTTCTGTTGCTTTAAATAAAATTGAACGAGTCTCCACATATTCTCGCCGAGGCTTGCTCCACGGATCCTGTGCCCCCTTACATTGCTACTGCAGGAAAGAAGGTACTTTAGTGACTCCAACTCTCAGTGTGCAAAAGACTTTTTCCTACTTCAAAGCCAAGGAATTTYATTTCTTAGCCCTGTTCATGGGATGGAGCAGATGTACAAGAAAAACCACACAAAGGAATAATTTTCTTCTGGAAAGCCAGCATAACTCAAGCAATTCAACCTTATCATGCAACCCTCCTCTGCTTCACATAGATGACTTGCAGAGCAAGTTTTGCTAATTGCCTTTCTTTACACAGAGATGTGTTTGTGGGTGAAAATCTTGAGGAGAAAAGGGGACTTAAATTAGTCCAAATGGGAAACATGCCAAAAAAACCTGCCTTCCTTGACAATATCAAACAGGGAGGAGGACATGATAGACAGAAGGARTAGTATCAGTGAGAGGCCTGTCAACAGGGTTCTTTTTCTGCCTTTGCTAGGATTTGAATGAAGACAAAACATTCCCCCTTTTTGCACAGAAAGCCCATATTGCATGTCCCTTTCCTTAGGAACCGTGACACAAACACCAAGCCCAAGGGAAGGCAGAAACTTTTGAGAGAGTCCTATCCCTAGAGTTCATTTTAGGGAGAGGCAACAGAGTCACATGTACACCCGGCACCGAGAACCCTCCAGCAGAAAAAGCAAAGATGAAGAGAGTCCTCTTCCCTTTGGGCACGCAGAACTACCCTGTGTCAGCCTCTAGTAAACCCAGCTTCAGGCTTCTAGACGCTTCCCTGAAAAAGTGCTGAACAAGCTCTAAGGGCATCCACCCCTCCCTGAGGACCTACAATGTCAACAGCTGAAGACTGCACAGTGCCACTGTCTCCTGTAGCACAACTTGGCACAGTCCAACAACACATGACATACTTGATTATCATGTTCAGAAAGGCATGTACCTGTGTCCCAGGGGGGCTTTGGAAGCAGAGAGAAAGTGCTATTGTCACCATCATAAGTCTCCGTATCTGAAGGGTCCTTAGGAAGAGATACAGTACTGGAGACATGGCTGTATTCATCCCTGGGTCAGAGAGCAAGCGACCATTCCCAGTTCTTAGGTGCCAGAGGAACGAAACATCTTTAGCTCTCCCTTTTAAATACTGTTATTCAGAAGGAGTTTTTTTTCCTGGTCAGACTATGAAAGCTATCTGAAGACTAGGCAAGTGTCTTTTAACTTTTTTTTTTCTTTCTTTTTTTTTTTTAAAAAGCTTGGAGTTAACCCCAAAGCTTGGGATTCTGTCAGAAATTCATATTCTGATTCTCCATGTTTACACAGTGATAGTTTTTTTCCCCCAAAAAAATCTACTGGTAAGTGCATAAGCAAGAGCAGTAAGAATTCAGAATGACTACATGGACTACTTCTGGCACCAAAGATGGATTTTTACAACATTTGCTCTGTAACATTTGCAAGAATTAATTGCTCACTTGAATGTTTACAGAAGCTCCTCACATGCCATTGCAGGCAAACCACAACTTCACGTTTATACAACATCAAAATGCTTAGTACATGCCTGTGTCTTTCACAGGTCATGCTATCAATTCCATTCCTCCTTAAGTACTTCCAAGGGCTTTTAAGTATGTTGGATATTTTCCTTCTTCAGTGCTTGGCTAAACTGGGAATATTTACTAATTTCAGTCCCTGCTTCCCTGGCTGAGGGAACTGGGGTTGTTTAGCCTGGAGAAAATGAGGCTGAGGGGAGACCTTAACTTTAACCTACCTGAAAGGAGGCTGTAGTGAGGTGGGTGTTGGTCTCTTCTCCCAAGTAACAAGTGATAGGACAAGAGGAAATGGCCTCAAGTTGAGCCAGGGGAGGTTTAGGTTGGATATTAGGAAAAATTTCTTCACCGGAAGGGTAGTCAGACATTGGAACAGGCTGCCCAGGGAAGTGGTGGAGTCACCATCCCTGGAGGCGTTCAAAAAACGTGTACATGTGGCACTTCAGGACATGGTTTAGTGGGCATGGTGGTGTGGGTTGACGGTCGGACTTGATCATCTTAGAGGTCTTTTCCAACCTTAATGATTCCATAAACTAAGGCCCTCCAGATACCAAATCACTTCTTACTCTGAGAGTTCCATCCTAAACTGAGCCTCTTCTCAGCACAAGTTAATGGTGGTGTTAGAAAGTCATCATCCTTAGCTCTCCCTCTTGGTTATCTCTACTTTTTTGGGGCATGGAGGAAGGTGGGCTGCCAGGTCCTTGGAACAGGCTGTGTTCCTCATGATTATTTTAAGCAGACTTAGGCTCAGGCTGCCATCACAGAAGAAAGCCCTGGATTCCCCTCTCTGGTTTCCAGCTGTGTTTCCTGCCCATGTCTTCCCTTGCAGCCCCTGGGCAGCAGGTGCATGGCACTGGGGAACTGAGACAGCCAAATCCATTTCAGACAAGTCAATTCAGCACAGCTTCTGCTCTGGACCACTGTGTGATTGCAGGGACTGCTACTTTTTGCAGCTATCCTCACTTATCTTGAAGTCAGTTATTCACACTGACATCAATGTTTAATTTTGCTCCTCCCCTCCAAAGGATTGTCCCACTTCTGCTAGCTCTAGAGCATTTAAATGAAAGACACTATATCCCCATTCTTTACTGCCCGAGGTAGTCACCTACGCAGTATTAAAAATCAAAACTATAAAACATTATTTAAAATACATATTACAAGTATATAAACAATCAGTTTCTCATTATGGACTTGGGAAGTGCAGAATTGTTTCAAATTGCAAACATCCCCACTGAACATCTTTCGAGCACACAGCTTTTGTTGAAACTTCATTGCAGTTTCAACCACAAAAAAATGACAGGTTGTGTTAGCCCGATCATACCTTACATCACACTAAGGTTAATCCTCCACTTCAGCTCCCTGCTGTGCAAAGACTCGAGAGGTGTGTAGAGAGGTGTGCTTCAGAACTGCCTCTCAAGAGTCCTCCTGACTGAACAAACACACTGGCATCAGTTGTACAGAAGTATGCAGCCACCCACATACCAGTGCTGGTATTTTCTGAACTGTCTTTTATCCAAACAGAGACAGGTCTCACTCCATTCTTTTCCCCTCATGTTTCACCAGGTCAGCTACAGATTTTGCTTTAGCCTGGCTGCAAATTCTGTTTTGACCAAATACGTCTTTAGACACTCCCTATTCCACTTCAGTTATACAAACACCCTCTGACCTAGCCCTCATGGGTAGTCACAATAAGAAACTGTTTCCTGGCCTTCCAACCTGTTGAGATATTTTTAGCTGAAATTGAATGCACATACCTGTTGCAGGTGAGGCACCAGTGAGAATGTGGGTGTGGTGAGACCTTTGTTTTTCTAGTGCCAAGTGTTTCTACGGCTTGTCATTCCAAATCAAGGGAGGTGGCCAGCTGTCTAGGAGTCACTCATCTAAAGGAGGCTCTGCACCTTTTTACAAGGAGCAGCTCTACTTCTCTCCTCTGTTACTCTTGCAACTGCAGAGGAGGGATAGAGAATCTTTGATCCCATCACGGGGCAAGACAGATCTCCTCTGCTGTTGCAGCCTTCCACACAAGAAAGAACACAGAGAGATGCTAGAGACTCCACCAATCTATTAAAGAAAGCCTCATACTATTTCTGAAAGGAATGACCCTGCCCTATCTCCTCCAGCAGTAAAATTGCCCTTCACATGACTTTACAAGATTGGTTCAGGATTGACTCTGCATGCCGTCTGCTACATAGCTAGGAATAACACTGACAGGTTTTCCAGAGACCCAGAGTCTCAGACAGATTCAATCTTCATTTGCTGAAAGCGGGACCCAACCCTGTCCCACTTGTGAAGGATAAGAAATTTTGTTCAAGCATCCAGCAGGACAGAAGACCAGTCGGGAAAGTTCCCTTGCTCCGTGGGGAAAAAGCATTTGCATCTCCACCCATATGCTCACCGATTGTATTCCTCTCTCCGTGGTGCATTTTAGGGCTGTTTCCTCTTACCTATGGGGATCCCTACCAAAGGGCCCCATAGAATTAACACGTTCTCGTTACTGGGCTTCTACCCCTGCCTCTCTGCACTAGGACCCACGGAAGATGCACACTCTCTTCCTGCTTTGTAAGAATGCTCTTAGCAGTCAACATACCCAAGATCTATACCCTTACTTATCTGCCACTGATCCTAGACTGCTTTAGAGCTATCAAACTGGAAGGTGAATATTTGGGAGATTTGAGTAAATTGCTACAAAAAAAAGACAAAGCAAGAGCACTGTCACTATTCTCACACCAGAGAGTACGTTTGCTCCTCATGAAGACAACAGAGCTGTTTTAAATAAAAAAGAAAAAACACGTTCCCCTTATTAGTTTTAACCATGTTGGGTTTTTTTTGTAATTTTGTAAAATGTGCTGCCCCAAACGAAAGTATAAAAGCATTCTGACTAGCATACATGTGTATATTAGACTTATGTTGACACTATGAAGTAACCATTGTGCTCATCTTGACTACTGCAGTAGTTTCTACTTTCCACTTAGATCTAAAAAAGAATCTTTTGAACAATGTTTTTCCTGTAGCAGAAAATCCAGTTCATGAGTGGCTCTGACGGACATTAAATTTTCATGTTGACTGATCACAAAGGAGCTTCTCACCCTCCTCTGCCCACCAGCAGAAATGTGCAGTGTGAAAATTTTTATTGCCAATAGGAACTAGCACTAACCTTCTGGTCTGATATGAAGACAAGTACATTTATCCCATTCTTGTTAGAGTCTACTCATACGGCACTGAACTCTGCCTAAGACAGAGAAATAAACAGGGCAACACAGAAAGAGCCTATATGATAGGTTTTTCTTCACCATCCAGTTCGTGAGCTGCTTTCCTATGTAAATACCACCCTCTTCTGTTGGTTTCTAAGTACTACAAGAAATCAGCCACAAAAAAATCCCCAAACCGAGACCTCTCCTTGATCTTGCCAATCATTACAGATTCTGGATCAAATTCCAGGCAGTGAATAGCCTAATCCTGCCGAAACAGGTTCTCTCTGTGCTGGGCCACTCTTCAGCCAACAGCTACGGTATTGATGTCACATCTAATCGCTAAGGCTGACCTAATAAAGTAAACCTCTGGCAGAGCTGACATTCAAAATGAGCAGAACAGGTCAGTGCTAAGACAAGGAAAACCAAGTAGCTTTAAAATTAAGCAAAATATATTTGGAGTTCTCCATGTCACACGTCCCTTCACTAAGGCAAGGGCATCACAGCTGTGCTGTGGAAACTCAGTTGCTTTTTTTAACTTTTTCCTCTCTTTCTTCTGACAGACCTATCTGACCCCAGATGCACTCAGTGAGTTTGGGTAGTGAGGCAGGCCGCAGCAGTGGGAAAGCTGCAACCACATTGCACCTCTTTGTGAATGAACAGGGCCAGACCACAGTGGCTTTCAGGTCCAGAGGTGATGGTCTGGTGTCTCAGAAAGGAAGACTGGTCTCACAGTACCACAGTGGGCCAAGCTCAGTCTGTAACTGGTGAAGCAGAAGAGAGGAAGTTGTTATCCAGGTGGACTGCCCAATTTCATAGTAAGTAGTTCTGAAAAAAATCCACTGGCGAAGGCTTGGTAGACCGTTTTTGCTGAGCTCATGTAGCCATAAAGAGAAAAATTTAAAAGTCTGTCCAAATACTGAGCTAGAAGGCTTTCCTTTTCTTCTTTTTCCCACCTGCCACCTTATTCCTGACACCAATAGCTTCTTCTGTGTCATCATCATTATCATTCCGAGATCGCTTCTTCTCTCCCTGCTCCCGCAGCTCCTGCAATGCAATCAACAGATTGACCAAGAGTTCTGGCACACGAGAAAATTCAAACTACTAAAGCAAACAGGGGGACAAAAAGCCACTACCCACCATTCGAGCAAATCTCTGGGCCTCAGCCACACGCTCTGTCAGCATCATAACTTCTTCCTCCTGCATGGGGAATGCTGGCAGCTTCTTGCCAATCAGGTGTTCAATGCGCTGGAACAGCTCTACATCGTACCTGAGAAAAGACAAGACGCCAGCTTGCACCAGCCCTCCTGAGTGTGCTTCAGCCATCATCACCCACAGACATCACCCCTTATCTCCAGCCCACAGATATTGTTAGCTTGTGCTGACGGTCTCATAAGCAACTCTTAATTGCATTCCAATTATGCCATCATTCGGGATGGCTTCACTGATTTATTCAGCTCATCTCTGTTCAGAAGGACTTGACAAAGACTTATTTTAGATAAATACTTCAGTACTTATCAAAAAACACACTTGCTTAACCTGCATTATAAAAATGTATGGATATTATACAATCAAGTTATAAACACTTAGTTCTGCTCATTACATGCCTGCTTCTAGAGTTTATCCTAGACCTTTCTCCCTCTCCATCCTGGCCTTTGAATTCTCTCCCCTTTAACTAAATAAATCCAACTGGCACCTCAAAATGAGAAGTAGTATTTTCTTCCCACCCAGGATGAGGTCAGGTGTTTTCTGCTCTGAAAACACAGCTGGGAAGAATTTTAACACTTACTGTGTGACAAAGGTGATAGATTTGCCAGATCTCCCAGCTCGAGCTGTTCTCCCAACACGATGAATGTAATCCTAAAAACAATTTTCTTGATAAGCAATAAGATATGTGCACCAGACACAACAGAAGTTATGGGAAATCAGCCCATATAATTCTTCTTTAGGGAAGAAGAAGAAAATGAGGAGAAAATACAGCCAGGATTAAAATACTCGGGACTGTTGCAGGATTAGGATTTGAGAAGATGTTGGCTTGTGGAAGCATATCTTTGGTTTTAACATTTGAATTCTTCTCTTTCTAAAGGAAAAGACCACCTCCAATTATTCAAGACTGCAGGACAAAAGTTGTGATACATGACTTTGCTAATGAACTATCACTTCCTTGGAAAGCTAATAGTTAAAGTGAGCCAATGCCTGCATTTTCAGTCTTGGGATCTAGTGCTCTACATAGTCTGTCTTCCAGACAAACTCTCTGGCAAGTAGATTTAAATTTGGCAAGCATAGTAAGAGGGAGGATGAATGAGAACAATTTGGAAGCATCTAATCTATTGAGCACCTTCTGTTTATACGGTTCTAGGCTGTTTTCCAGGTTTTATACTGCATTACAGAAATTAAAATATTCCTTTCTCCATGCAGGATATGGGGAGAAAGGAAGCATCATGAGAAAGGATGTGTTCTGTGACATGGTTAGACAAGAGGGAGGGGCACGAAAACTGTAACATCGTCATTCAAGCTGCTGCCCCCACCATTATTTTTTTTAGCTTTTGTCCTTTTACAATGTCAAAAGCAGTGTCTTCAAAAGAACCACCATATTTTTCTCTGTTTGCAATATGTAGTATCTTTGATCATTATAAGGAACAATAGCAATTCCTGAAACGCATGTTAATGGTATGCTTTCTGAAACTAGGCTGGGAAACAAAGTCACACCCCTAAGATAATACTATACTTTCTATAAGGTAGAAAGTTAGTAACTCACTTTTTTTCAGTTTGCTGTACTTTTGTGATATGAAGGTGAAACATATTAAAGATATCTTTCTTGATTAAATCCTCAGTGAACATAATGGGAGAATTTTTACTTTTTTTTTTTTTAAACACAGTTTAAGATGTGAAAGCAGACCTGGATTACAGGAACAGAGATGACTACCTGAAACTAGTAATATGTTAAAACTATTTTCAAAGTCTAGAAGCCCTTTAATGTAATATGGCAAAACACATACTCTGAGCAGAAATACAAAGACACAGAATGTCCCTCACTTCCCCTCTTCACTTATGGAATCAGTTCTACAATCCAGATGAGGCCACCCAACCAAACTGAGATACCAAACCAGTTGCAGAGGCTGAACTACATCTTTTAATCTACAGAAGTGTGAACTAGACTTCCAGTCAGCAGAACAGAGAAAAGGTGTCCTTGTTCCTTTGTCTAGCTTCACAATGCCTCCTGGTGACCAGAAGCTCTCAGCTGGCACATGGACTAGCTTACCTTAGAGTGCGTAGGAATATCAAAGTTTATCACCACATCTACATGTGGGATGTCCAGACCTCTGCTTGCAACATCAGTAGCCAGCAGAATAGAACGTGCCTTTGCCTTGAACTTGTTTAGAGAGCCCAAGCGTTTATTCTGGAAGAGAGGAGGACAAAAAGGGAAGGAGAGAATAATGCTCACTCTGGTTAATATGCTCTTGTTGAAATACTGTTACAGAAGAACTGGTGGAGAAACCACTCAAAAATCTCACTTCGCTAATTTATTTTTGAACTATTACAGCATCACTGGCAGCATTCATATTAGCTAAATTTCTCGGGATCAGTCCAGTCCACTAGCTGTGAAATACTCCTTCTGCAAGGTAGTTGTGACTCAGTATGGTGCAGCCCATTTCCCAAGCAACAGGTCTCCTGTGTACTTTATTCTGTGGGGTATGCCCATACCTGACTCATCTGCCCATGGAGAGGAATGGCTGTGAACCCCAGGTTGCGGAGCAGTAGAGCAGTCCTCTGAGTATTGTTACACGTACTACAGAATATCATGAAGGAGTTTCCAGCTAGTTCATTCAAGATATAAACCAGGTAGCTGTCCTGTAAAGAAACAGACAGAGATAAGCCAGAGTAGACGACGATATTTGGCAGATGTGGGAACAAGACGACAAGACACAATCAGGAGAGGGAAGAAACAGAAGTGGCATTACCTTGAATTTGCATGGGATGAAAATGTAGTACTGCTGTAGTTTTTCAACTGTCTGATATTTGGAAGAAACAGCACATTTAACAGGATTCTTCAGAGCAGCACGCTGGAGTTTTTGAACCTGGGAAGATCAATGTAAGTACTAGATGGACAGAGATCTTGTCAGAAACTTGTATCATACAGTCTAATCAACAGTATAGCCGGATGGAAGAACCAAAGCAAAGTACTCTGCTAGCACTCACCTTCTTGGTCATGGTAGCAGAAAACAGGAATGTCTTCCTGTCTCGAGGAATCACTTTTAATATCTTATCCACCTGTAAAAATATAAAGGAAATGGAAATGCAGAATACAACAGCAATCAAGACATAAGCCTCCTCCAAATATAATGATCACCCAAACAAAGAGTAATGCATGTGTGCAACTTAGACTCACAGTAGGAACAAATTTCCCCTCTCCTAAAGGGAAGGTGTAGGCTGATAGCTTGTTGACAGTTAGGCAGTGTGAACTCCAGAAGCCCAACAGCAGTGCAAATATCAGGCAATATCCCTGCAGGAATGTGCGTCTGGTCATGTTCTACAGTACCTGCGTCAATGTCAGGTGCTCCAGAGAAAACAGTAGATTTCAGAGACAAAATGCCTTCTACTGTCTTGCTAGTGCTCTGCAGAACTCTGCTAAGTTCTACTCCCATCATAGACTTTTGTGCAATTATTAGATCTTAGTTACAATTTGCTATTAATTTCTACAGAACAGCTCAGTCTTTACTATGTGACTGTATGAAGCAATTTTAAAGGGACTCATCTGGTGTTCCAAACTCTTCTTTTGGCAGACTCCTACCTCTGTCTCAAAATCCATGTTAAGGATCCGGTCAGCCTCATCCATCACTAGGAACTTCAGAGCTCGTAAGTTGAAGCCCTTTGTGTTCTCCAGATGATCAACTAGACGGCCAGGGGTTGCTACCAACAAAATCACGAGAGCAAATTTAGAATGAAAGCAAAGGGAAAGATCCAAAGAGGCAAGAGAGTCATCCATTACAGAAATGGGATTCTTCACCCAAGAGATGTAAAAGCAGATTGCTTTGTGGGAAGAACTCTATCATAGGATATCTTCAAAGTATTTTGAAATAAGACTAATGGAGTCTGCAGAATGCCTTCCTTCCACCTCTCCCCCTAAAAAAAAAGGCAAAGCAAAACAGACTGTAGACAACCTGAACTGAGAAGGACGAGACCAGTGTTTGAATACTTGAGGAGAATGAAAAACCAAGCCAAAGGCAGTCTAGCAGGAATGCTTTGGAATGAGCTTGTAGCAGCAAGGCTACTGGTGTATACTTTAGAAACATTAACAAGACAGAACTCAGATCTCAGGACAAAAATAAATGAAGGATGTACTCTCACTTGTCCTTCAAATGCACAAAACCTTTTGGCACTCTTTCTTTGGACAACTGCAGTTTGATAATGTTCTTACCCCATACCCCCAGCACATTAACTTACCAATTATAACATGTGGTTTCTTGGCTAAGGCCAGCGATTGAGACATCGTGTCAATTCCACCCACAATAACCGCTGCAAGACAAACAGAATATAGTGAATCTCTCAGTGTAGCATCAGCCAGCCTTTGGCACTATAGTGTTTCCTCTTACTCTCTGCCACCCACAACAACTCTGTACAAATGAAAGGCTACTTATCTTTAAGAGAACTCACTTAATTTTAACACACCTGACTTTCCTAGGCCTCTTAAGCCATACAATTAAGTCCTTACTGGCCCTGAATATTTTATTTTCACAGTTGAAGAGCTACAGGCAGAATTTATTCCTTACAGCTTAACTCAACTGCACAAATCTAGGAATTCTAAAAATACCACCAAAGCTTTTAATGTTTGTAGAGAATATCTAAAAAACCAACACAGACAGTCTGAAGGAAAGATTAAACTACACCACACTATAGAGTGGAACTCTGTGCAATTTCACTGGACACAAACTTACTATTGAGAAAATTCTCTCCTACTTCCATCTTTAGCTATCTGGACATAAAACACAGAACAGCTGCAGACTACTCCATGAGCAAAGACCATACAGTCTTTCTTTCCCAAACCTGATACCAGATCTCTGTCTTCCAGCATCACAAGCTTTTCTCACCTTCTGTTCAACCCTCCAAAGACTCTCTACTTTTCCCTTTGCAATCTAGAGCTGACAAACTTCAGTCTTCAGGAAAACTGCTCCAATATCACAAAGCTACTTACTACTGTGGACACCAATGGAGGATCCAAGAGCTTCAAACTGCTCTGAGATTTGGAAGGCCAGCTCTCTTGTCGGTGTGAGGACAAGAGCAAATAATCGCTGAGGTGTTTCCAGCAGTGCTTGAAGAATCGGCAATGCGAAGGCTCCTGTTTTTCCAGAGCCAGTTTCTGCCAGTCCAATGATATCTCTGCCTACAAGGAGTGGCAAGGAGGGCAAAAACTGTTACAAATCTAGACTAGATAAAGAAGCCTTCAAAGCACGGTGCAATAAAGCACAAGGATTCCCTAAGGAAAGAAAATAAAAACAAGGGACACACACAAAGGGTAAAGGAGAAGAATTTCAGAACATCTCTCCAGCATTTTTAGAGTGTTACTTCATTTGTACAATAGTTACAGTCTCAATGCCTTTCATTCTCTAGTTAAACTTCTGCCAATATACAGGTTTTCATACAAACTTTAGGTTCAAAAAACGCTTTACTTTATTATTTCTCAAATCTGTCAGTCAATTTACAGCCTATTGCTTCTATCTGGGTAAGTATTCTTACCAACTGTTGTCCGTTTACTGGCTTACAAGGAAATAAACTCCAGTGTTCGACACTTGGTCATACCAGCTACAAGACAACAGCACTACCAAAATCACATTTTATACGCCACAGTCTATTTTGTGACATTGATTAAAAGAATAATCTAAACCAGTCTGCAGCAGAAAGGATTAGGACAGCAAGTCCCTTGCCCAAAAACAATGCAGGCAACAGGGTAGAATTCATCAGTAGCATCCATTCTGACCTCCTACACTCCTACAGCTGAGAAGAACATGCTGCCAATAGGCCTTAAACTGGAGACAACTTGTCAGGAATGCAATCCTACTTTTCTTTGGTTTTTTTTGTTTGGTTTTGTTTTGTTTGGTTTGGTTTTGGTGTTTTGTTTTTTTTAAAGAGAATCTTATATGTGGAGTAAAAGAGTCTGACAACAGTTAAGTACTAGGACAGAGCAGACATTGAAAGTTTATTCCCATTCTGTCACTACATTGTTCTGTTTCTGCTTCACAGTGTTGGTTTAAAAAACAAACAAACAAACAAACAAAACTCCACACAACAAACATTCTAGAGGCAGAAATGTTTGCTGAATTCAGTAATTTATTTTCCTGTAATTCCAGGATGTTTATAGAAAGTCACTGTGGTTTGGTTATTACTTACTCCAGAAATCTAATTTCAAAGAATTGCCTGCTCACAGCAAAGCAGATTATACAAGCTATGTAATCAGTCAAGGCATCTCCAACTTCAGACACACATTGAAGGTCCCTACTAGAAGAGGCACAGTCCTAAATCCATCAGAAGTGTCCTGTGTACCCTTGAGTATTTCAGAAAGAAAACGGTCAATGTAGACTAGCAGCTCAAATGATTGACAACAATTCTATTTAATGTGGAGTGTCAGAGTTACACAACAGTAGTGTATGAACCCACGTATGTACCCATTTGAAAGTTTGCAATTACAGGCAGTGTTATAGCAGAAATTAGCATTCCAAGCTCCACCTGGGAAGGACATGAGAACGAACACATAAACACTCCTAAACAGTGATCTTCGATGATGAAGCAGCAAGAACACTCTCATCCCTGCCACTTACTTTCACTCAGCAAAATTCATTCACATAGAGCTCCTGGGGCATCCCCAGATTCAGGATCAGAGGAGCACACTGCTTACCTTGGAGAGCCACTGGAATAGCCTCAACCTGGATCTTTGTTGGCATCTTCCATCCTAACTGGTCACAAGCTTCACACAGGACATCTGTCACTCCCTGAACATTAGTGAAAAGAGAAAAGGGAAACAGACATCACCAAGGAGACCTAAACTAAATCACAGACTTAAGTTAAATACATGCTGCAACAGAGCCAAGCTTGTCTCTAGCAGAGACAAACCCCATCAGGCCCTCAACGCAACTACATGAAAGGGCAGGCTGCTCACAGTGATCCCCACCTCCACCAGTAACTTCATAGATTTGTTCAAAACTGTTAAAAGTGACTGCCATCAGTAAGAAACTAGTAAACTAGGAAAAAATTGACACAAGCAACTTTCCACACACACAGAGCTGTTTTTCTTCCCCTCTGGGGGTATCCCATGTGCATGGAAAAAGGAAAGTAACGGGGCACATTAACACAACTGAAAACGCAGGCAGCCGGCTGAGAAGCACCGACCGGAGCTGAAACGCCACCCGCACCGGAAACAGAGCCCTGAGCTCCCCAGACCTCCCGCCCGGGCACAGCACCACGCCCGCGGACCGAGGCAGCGACGGCGGCGCACGTGTCTGACCCCGGCGCACCGGCGGCTCCGCCGGGCCTAGGGCCGCCTCCAGCCCGCGGAGAGCTGCAGCCCGGGGCCTACGCCACGATGGGGCGGTGTGAGGCACAGCCTGGCACACAGGGCTCTACGAGAAGGGGTCTCCCCACCCCGGGCCTGATATGTGGGGTGGGGGCAGAAAAGTACTCCTCCGGACGGGGAGGGGAAGCAGCGGGGGAAAAAGCTCCAGCCCGGCCTCACCAGGTCCTTAAAGCTCCGCGGCTCTTCTACCGCCGCCTCCTGCTCCACCACCGCCTCCGACTCCACCGCCTGCCCTTCCTCGTCTCCTGACGCCATTTTGGACCGTCCCCGTCTAGCGCAGCGCAGAGCACTCTGGGAGTTGTAGTCTCCTTCGGGGGTGTTATGGGATTTGTAGTTCTGAAGAAAGAGACAACCGGAGCGGGCGGGGCGGGGCTCGAGGGGCCACGCGCGGCTGCCGTTACCCGTCGGGGCGGTCGCTGTCACCGCTGCTGTCGGCGGCTGGAGCCGGGCCGGCGCTCCGGGAGGGCGGGCAGCGCCGCGCCGCGCCGCGCCGCGCCGCCAAAGGTAGTGCTGCCGTGAGGTACAGGCGGTCTCATTTTCTTGCGGTCAGGAGGTGTCTTCTGCAGCCGGAGTTTTTCGGAGCGCAGCCCTCTGGGAAGTGGGTGTAATACTCGGGGCAGCAAATGCTGTCACTTTCTCCTCTGCTGATGTAAAGGAGGCGACGTCGGACGAGTTGCCGAGTCTGCGGAAACATCCTGACTGCACAAGGTTATTAAACAGGACACTCGAGGAGGCCTTTCTTCTAAATGTGYTCAAGACGTGTTTTCTTTCAGCTTAATTTGGCTTATGCTTCTGCAAGGGGGGTTGATTTCTGTGATGGCTGCTGTGCGTTGCTAAATTAGAAACTGGGGGTGGATTTTCACTGAACTCCAGAGAGGTCTCCAGGAAAGGGGGAGTTACGGAGCTATAGCCACCTGTATTGGGATAAGAGCACACTGAACTGGCTGTGTGAAAGCCTGCCTGCTTGGCATGAACCGCAAATGGCTAAGCCTCTGGCCTGCAGCTCAGCGTTTGCATTGCTTAGGCAGTGTGCGTGGTGGTGTTCTGTATTCATAAATTCTACAACTGTGAAAGAACAAGACAAAATGAGCTAGCCAGGCACAGGAATACAAGAATATGTATAAACTTATGTATATAATACATGTAAAGAGCAAATTAACTTCTTCAGAAGTGGTGGTATGAAACATTTTGAAGTATTAGTGAAGGGAAAAAAAGAAAAGTCAAGAACTGTCATTATTCCACCTTGTTTTCCTGTTTATGGTAATTGCCAACATGCAACTTTAAAGTACCAGAAATACATAAAATACACTGAACTGTGGCAAGTCACAGCATGAAATGAGAGAATAGGGGATGGGAACAGATGCAAACACTCCCCCCAGCTCTTTTGATTGCTGCTGTTGTGACTCAGGCAGGGAGCCTGCAAGTGCACAGTGAGAGGTGAAAATGGTGATGGATTTAGTGCCCTTTAAGGGAGAGCAGCATCAAAATGTAACTGTAATGATGGTAGCTCCTGAGCTCATGGTTTCCATCTGGTCTGGGTGTGGCCTCTCTGATCTGTATTCACAATGCTGACTGTAGCAGGGCAATCTTTCAGCTAGGTGAACATGCGTTGTTTTAGAGAAAAGGATGCTAACATATCAAAGAGCTCAATCTTCAAAAGGACAGCAGAGCCGACTGCAAAACGGAACTCGTGACTGCATTTTTGAGCAGACTTCCCGCTCTTGCTGGTTGGGAAGCCTGGCTGGGTGTGCTCGCAGTGGAAATGCTGACGTACCTGAGCATCTGTCACTGGATTCCAAGCGTGCCATTTCCTCTGCTCCCAGAACAATGAGGAAAGTGAGAGGAAATCCGAACAAACTCTCTGTGTGACAGGGAAAGGAAAGGAAACCTGAAACAATTCACTGGCCAGCAGTGGAAATGAAACTGCTGTATCCCGCTGTGCTCAGGAGCGATGATTTTAAAATAAATAAACAGAACAAAACAAAACAAAAAAACCAACAAGAAACACCCAATGTAGGTGCTAGTTATGATCACGTTTCAAAAATGACAACAGTCTGAGCTGTGAGATTGCTATATATCTTTAGTGCTGAAGGGTAAGCCTGGCCAGTACTTAGACATGAACCCTTGTAAGGGTCACTGGGGTGCCTCAGGAAATAGAGTCAGGGATGTGACCGGAAGTCGCTGCTTGTGATTCTTTGCTGAACTGATTGCCCATATAATATAGGTGCTGTTTTGGTGGGGAGCACGGTACAGCAATTGTATTCTGGTGAAATTACTGTTTGGCTAAATCCCTTTTGTCAGTAGATGTATTTGAATAAAAGTTCCCTCCTGTCCTAAATTGCTGTTGGGAAGCACCCGCTTCTAAATGGTGATTCCCTTTTTGTGCTTTTCAGCACAGGACACTGAAGATTATACTGGATTTAGAAATTTTCACTCCAGGGCTTTTAGACTTGGCTTTTGACCAAATATGTTCCTAGCCCTACTACATGTTACAAGCTCAGTCTTCCTTAGGGGGGACAGGGTGGGAGCATCCACAGCAGATGGATTTTAGTGCAGGTATAATGCCAACTACTTCACAAGGGATAATCAGACAAGATGGACAGTGTGTATAGTAGGTCACAGTTAATGGTAAATGGTCCTGTCTACCCACTGGGATGCCCAGAGAGAGGCTATTGGGATATCCTGACTCCCTGACTATACTCAGGCTCCTTTGTCATAGACACCTTTTATTATGCTTTCAAAACATACTATGGGACTTTGTGTTAAAATGGCGTTTGCATTCCTGGTTCACCATTGAATCATTCCTCCCTGCAGCAGTTTCAATAAAAGGGGAGTAAAAATGGCATCAGGAGGCCAGGTTTCATAACTGCCAGCCCTGGCTAATCATCAAATCACACATGTACCCTTCCCCCTGCCGTCACTCCAGCTACCAAAGGAAGGGTTCAACCAGCACATCTACTCATTTGAAGGATAGATAACATAACTATTCGTAAAAAAGCTGCTTACCAAAGACATTTCCCCCAAAGGTTGCTTGTGACTCTAAGGGAGTCACGATATTGGGACTAAGCCAACACTGGAGTAGGTGTGCCCCTGTCCCAGCCCGGGTCACTTGCTTCACGTGCTTTCTTGGTACCAGCTCTGTGCTCATCTCACCCAGCAGTGAGCTGTTTCAGGGAGCAAAAGGGGTAGGAAATTAATCTTACCCCCAAATATGGTAGATTTCTGCCAACACAGCTCCAAAGCTGGCTCCCCAGGGTATCACATAAGATCCAGTGCTGACTGCATGGGAGGAGACAGGAAGGCATGCCTGGAGCTGGGTGAGGAGCATCCGACCACCTCCTGCCCTGCCTGCTAGCTGCTAGATCAAGCGCAGCTGAGGTGTGAGGGTGCAGACTTAGATTCACAGGACCACCTGGCTTAGATGGTGTCCAAAAGCACTGGATGGGTTTTGGAGCAAAGTCACACAGCTCCTCTGTCTTGTGTGGGATTACAGATCTACCAGCCTGCGGTCCCCACACTGCCTGAGCCTCCCTTTGCATTCCTAGCAAACAAAGCCGGAGAGGGAAGTGGCTGAGACCTGGCCAGGGGAGCGTGATACCTTGGGCTCAATCACACTCRCACAGCAGCACTGTGCAACAACCCCAATCCTGACCTTGAGTGAAGGGTTAATCCAGGGAAAAACAGAACAGAAGCAGGATTTTATTTGCCTGTGTGGCTGAGAATGGAAGCAAAAGTTTCTGATTTTCTGATTTGTCCCCGCTGCTGAAACAGTGGCTGTGATTGCAGTGCAGGACTGTGCTGAGCAGAGCAAACCAGCCCTCATGAAGCTCTAAGCTATCAAATTCAGATCCTTCTGCTAGTCAGATTAGTCCATTCAGAGCTGTTGTTTTTCCTATGCTGTTCCCTGTGTGTGGACATGTGGTCAAAGTTGCATTACTAGAAAACTGAGGAGGAGGTAGGAGAACTATGTAAGTTAGATAATTTTCCCTGTGATGATAAAACCAGCTATCTCAGAAGTATGGTGAAGTCATAACTGATCTGGTAGAGTTAGCTGGTGATACGTTGAATTACTAAGCAAAATTTAGCATCTTGTCTGCCTTTGCATAGTGTGCAGTTCACACTCCAAAAACATACTTACGTGCTCACACATACACACCTCAGTGTTTGCATGTCAGAGATCAGCATCCACAGTGTACATGGGCTAAATTGCACACCAGGGTATGCACTCACACAGACATAAACGCATACACTCATACACAAATGCCAGCTGTGTGGCATGGAGCTGATGGCCTCACTTTTCATTCTCCCCTTTTGAACATGTCCAGCTGCTCCTTTCGATTCCCGGGCTCCGGTGCCTGGAGCATGAAATTCAGCAGAGTGAACCAGGAGGCAGGCATGTGATCATATGCAGGTGTGCAGAGAGACACTGACACAAAAGTGCTTCATATTAATTTAATCGAACCAGCAGTGTACTTGTTCATTTCTGGCAAAAAAGCACGCRCATTACAGGCATCTAAGTCACACTCTGAGGGACCAAAACTTTTGTTCTTCTTATGTATAAAAACAAATGTTGATGTCATGAGAGGAAGAGACAAAAAGAACAAGGATTCAAGCTTTGTGAGATGTAGTGTTGCCCTTCCTAAGAGTTTGCTCAGCGTTACAGGATTACAGAGTGGATTTTCTGATCATTTTGATTCATGCATCTACAGGGAAATTTCCCTTATCCACTGGGGCCTACTTGTGGAGGTAGAATTATCCCTGCATTAACACCTCTAGTTTTCTCAAGCTAGTTTCCGGGGTCTTTTCCTTGTACGTCTTCAAGGTACTGACGTGATCCCCATCATCACAGTACTTGAGCACTTTGGAATAGTTGTCCCAGAAACATCCTTGTGAGGTAGGGAAGTGCTACTATCCCCATTTTTAGACAGAGAACTGAGGCACTGAGGGGTCAAAAATTACAAAGGACATRTTTAGCAGAACAGTCACTTGAAACAGGGTCCCAGTCCTTCCTCCTGGTTCGTGAGTGCTCTGCCACTGAATCATCCTACTCCTCTGCACCCCTCTTGAGTATTAGTACCAGTATATATATTGCTAATGTTAGGCTTACCCCAGGAAGCATTGCTAAGAGTATGTGTGGCTCTCCGTGATGCTGCCTCCACCCTCACAGACAAACCACTGTGGGTCTCACAGGCTGCTTGACTGCACGGAGAGCTGCACCTTCACCTCTCGGATGTGCTCCCATCACAGCTGGGCTCCAGCTCAGACCAGTAACACCAACCTACGCTTCCCTCTCTGCTGCAAAAGGTACAACTGCTTTCTTCCACCAGTCCCCTGAGGCAGGCTCTGATCCCAGGGTCACTGACCTGTCCTTCTCCCTGTTTTGGTTCCTAAGATCTGTCATTGGTTGACTGTGTTTCACCTATTTTATAGCTACCAGCATTTAGGCCATGCTTTCCTTTTCCTACAGCGACTTTCCCTCCCTCACAGACAAAGAACAGGTGACTTGCTCTCACATGCCACAGACTCGCTTTGCCTCTAAGAACAGCTGCTTTCCTTTGGAGCAGAGGCCTCCTTTTTAAAAGGAGAAAAATATACATCTTTAAATATGATATCAAAACCTTAAAATAATCCTATATAAATAAATAGAATACAAACATCACAGTTCTCAGCCTGGAGAGGTTTCTTCAAAAGGGATAACAATTTCTGGCCCCGCTATTTCACCCTGGGATGATGAGCCATCCATACAGTCTGCCATACCTGGAACTGCTTCCTTCAACAGCCTTTCCAGATGTACCTTGGTAACAGGACTGTACTCTACTGGAAATTGGCAGCTGATGGGTTTTTGAGGGTACACCAGCCCTTTTACCACTCATAGATTCATAAGTTATTTACAATCCAGGGTCAGTCAGCACCACAACTGCAGGGATTTCATCAGTCTCCTGACCCGCTTCTTTTTCCTGCCTTGGGGAAGCAGAGCCGGGGAGATGGCTGGGGAAACATGGATCTGAGGAACAGCCACCTATCCCTGCCTGCAGGCTCTGGGATCTGCTGCTGTGTACTCGATAGTCAATGTCTCCATCATAACCTCCAGCCTGAATCAGCTGGCTGCTGTGAGGTGGCAGGGTATGTGTGTGTGTAAGCTTTAGCTTCCTATTATGAAGGAGTTTGTGTTCAGATATAAATAAGGCACACAAGAGATGTGCACACCTGGGTGGATCAGCACGACCAATGTTACGATAGCAACAGGTAGCAGTGCTAATCGTGGCAATTAATAATGTAATATCTCCAAGCCCAGTTTTAATTATGGGGCAAACACTGTTTCAGCTGGATGGTCTTAGGGTCTCAGCAGTGGTTTTAGCACCCAAGTTGAGTTTCCTCGTGCATGAGGAAAGCTCTGTCCTGGACTCAAGAAGTTCACAGACTTCATCCATCGCCCTGGTGCAGGTCTCGAGGTTGGCAGCCAGCTTCTGGATTTTGGCCTTCAGCACAGCCTGGCTCACTTTTGTGACCTCCTTTGTGTATTCTGGCACAAGGAAGCTGTGGGAGCCGCAGAAGACCATGAAGCAGACGGAGTTATACAGCGAGATGGAGGCCCTCTTCTCCGACTGGCGCAGTGTGGGGTCCCYGGGGCCCTGCCCCCGCCGGAGGAACTCCAGGCAGCCAAGGATTTCCCTCATCTGCTTCCGACAAGTCATTGCGATTTCCTGCACCTTCCTCACCTCACGGGAATTGCAGAGCACTAAGGAGAGATCGGAGGTGATGCTGATGGCCCCCCCGGCAGTGGCCAGGCCCAGACCCACAGCCGACGCCAGGAGAGAGGCTCCCAGCGTCACCGGGCTTAGGGACAGCCCCACGATGGCTGTGACTGCTCCCGCGGCGGTCAGGGTGCTCCCACTGACATTGGCAATCAGGGACCTTTTGCGGAGCTTGTTGAGTTTACGAGCCGCCTTGTGAAGGTGAGCAATTTGGCCACGCAGCCTCCGTCTCTGATCCAGCAGCGCTATGTGGAAGTGGTGCGTGGGGTCTAGTGTTTGGGGAAAGGCAGCACTGCTTCTCTCCATGGCCTCTGTCCAGAAACAGAAAAGGCTGGGTTGGGATTTATGTTAAAAAAAAACATGAGACATACTCAGCATGGATCACCATTTCAGGGATGGCATCCAGCCAATTCACTGAGCTACATGAAAGGTTTGCTGTCTGCACACGTGTACACACTCACGTACACACACACACGTGCACGTACACACATGTACATTCAATTACTATATTCCACTGTAACTTTCAGACAGAGGAACTTTTAAATGTTTTCCTTAAAATATCTTAAGGGCTGGGGTCAGAGGTGCTGTTTTTATTACCTCTGTGAAGACACAAAACATCTCTTTCAACTCTGGGGACAGAAATTCCCTTGAGATTAAGTGACTCAGTGCCTAGAGTAGTAATGCTGCCAGAACTGTTGTTCTGTTGACAACACAGAAGTGTTGTCCCCATGATGGAATTCAAAGGATCTGCAATATTCAAGGGCATCTTTCCCAAGAAAGACAAGGCTCTGAGGAGGTGAAAGCCACCCATCCCAGGTTGCTATTTAGGGGTCATTTCCCATAAAAGAAGGACAGAGGGAAGCTGCTGACGGGAGTCAGGGTCTGGCTTTTCCATCTACGAGGTGAGAAGCTCATTGATGCCTCAGAYGGGTATTGTGAACATCCTTCCTTTCTTTATGCCTAAGCAACTCAAGGTCCTGCAGCATTTTTTTCTTATTGTAACCTGGCGTCAGGGTCTGGACAAAGATGGGAACCATTGTTCTGTGGTGCTTAGTCCAACCTGTGGTGGTGGATCCCCAGTGACAGTAGCACAGAGGCCCATGGACCTTGTTTAAAAAGTTCATGAACGGCACATCAGAAAAGTGAGTCCACTTTCAGTGCGCACTCTCTTGGGGTTGGGGAAAGAGTGGAAATACAGGGGCCTGTAAATAGAAAAGGTTTGAAAACTGCTGTCTATGGCAACCTCCCCTGGCAAGATAGCAGGAGAGTGTCTTCCCTTCAAGAGGGTGAATCTTCAGGGTTTCGGTGCTAGGTGATCTCTGTTTGCTCTCTCTGTTCTTTGTCACAAAGATAGAAATAAATGTTCCAATAAGTATTTGCAGGTTGCTCTAGGGCTGCGAAGTGCTTTGCAAAGGAAGCCAGCGTCCTTAACCCTGCTTAGATATAGGGCAGGGAGGCAAGGGAGACAACAGGAGTGATGTAGCATCGCCAGTTATCTGGTGGGTGCAGAGCTTTTGTGCTCCACAACACTGCACTGTGCACAAGGCTGTGCTGTCTCTGCACCTAGCAAGGTCTAGCCATAAGAAGCTGTTTGCAGTCCATAATGCCCTCATAGCCAAAAGAAGTCTCTGTAGCAGAAAGACCCTGTCCCAGAGCCAACTAAGCAAAACTATTCATCACTGCAGCCACCTTTTCTCTTCTAATTCTTCTGTACTGTGTGAACTGGAGGTGCCTGGTCCCTCACATGAGCACAGTATATAGTTAGGATCCTGGGGGCTTTCATTCTGCAGAATCCCTGTGTTTCAGAAGGAGGAAACCTCCTACCATAAAGAATCTTTCCATCCTGAAGCATGTAAGTAAATCATTCTCACTGCATTTTTTTCCCCTTCTACTTGTCCTAATCCATCTCACACAGAATCCTTTAAGACCTCCCCCTATGCCCTTCAGAACAACGACCCTAGTCTCTCTTGGTATCATCGGGCCATTTAAGCTTAGTACATTCTGCTTTTCTTAGCTGGAGGCAGTGTCCTCTTGTTTTTTACACTATAGTCAGAGATGAAGCTGAAAGCACAAGGACTAAGCTAAATGGATACCAGCATTGAAATGAACAATGAGCATATCATCAATAACTTAACAACAGATCAATATGATGATCATTAAATATATTGATTCCTGTAGCCTCTTAACAATTTGTTCTGCAGATTTTCTTGCTGAGAACAGTCTCAGGTAATAACAGCGCACTTAGTATAACAGTCATTCAATATACAGCATAAGCTGTACAGTGATACAGCTGTATCAAAAGACAGCATGTCTTTTGAATACACTGATTTATGCCAGCATAAAGGAAAACAAAACCAACTCCTGCTCTTAGAGAAAAATCTCCCCAACAATAAAGGTATACATTAGTCCAAAACCTGCAGACGTATTCCTAATACAGTACTCGGAAAGACTCCAAAAAATACTGGTTCAAACTTACCTTTAGTTTCCAGCCGACCTCCCCAAAGACAAATTTTGATCTGTTTCTGGAGGAGACCAATTTATAGCTCCTGTGGACCAATTGCTGCAATGGGAATGCTTTGCCTCATACTGGGAGTTTGCCATTTCCTGCTCTCCCTTGTGCAGAAGGATATGACACACTGGAAAGTGACCTGCGGGACAGTGAGCACACATCATGTTCAGGAAACGATCCCTGCGAATGAACATTGTGTGTTCGCTTTTCCTGAAGTGTAGGGGGAAAAAAATTTCAAAAAAATCTCAGCCTATTCCTGACGCTGAGCTAGTGCAGTCATTCCCCCTAGGGAACAGTTGCCTTTCCTTTCCCTGAAATAGCAACTGACTTTACTCTGTGCTGGAGCCGTCAATTGCTTGATGACTGAAGTTTCCCCCCACCACATGTCTAGAGCCAGTAGAGCATCAGCCAGCCAGCTACTTCATTCAAGGCCAGTGTACTTTTAAAAGCCCAGCTCTTTGGGACAATCGCATCTGTGACCGGCTGGAGCACAGCAGTGCTGTGTGAGAGCTGGAGAGGTGCTCCACTCCATAAAAGGGAAGCAGCTCCACAGCAAGATGATTGCTCTGAATTCCCATCCCTTCTCCTTCTGAGTAGATAAAACCATGCAGCACCCTGCAAAAGGACTGATCTCCCTGTGGTTTTGCTCTGTTTCTTAACTATGGGCACTGTGATGGTTGAGAAACAACCATGTTGTTTTCCTAAGGTGCCTGCCCAGCAATCAATGATCAGAAAGAAAGGGTCATTGGGATCCCCTCTTTTGCTGCCTGCTGTTGCCTGGCAGATGTGCCCACATACAGATGTGGCCAGAGGGAGGAAGTGATGAAGGTTGGCGAGGAACAGCCTAAGTGACACTCCTGATGCTGCCTTTCACACTGGGCCAGGGCCAGCTTTAATCTAAGACAGATTCTTTGGATGGGTTCAGGAAAAAGGATTTTTTGGTGGCACTAAGTGGTGCAGCCCACCTTAGACCAAAGTGGCATGAGATGCTATTAATATAGGGCCTGTTGTGCCAGGGACAACTGTTTTGAGAAGTTGTGCTTGAAGATGGGGCATGTACTTTCTTGCTTGGTAGATTCTTACTCTTCAGGGCTGTTTGTTGACAGGGAACCTCTGATTGTGCCCTAGTGTGCCCCTGGCCTGGCTAATCTACAAGCTACCTAGCTGTCACTGAGTAGCGAGGCTTTACTGTTGAATATAAGAGATGCATAGCTGTGCAATTGCTGGAGCTGACCTCAGGAAGGGACAAGGACTGAGAGGCAGCAGGCAGGGAGAGGAGAAGGCTGGGATTATTGATTTCAATGGCAGCTTGGTTTTAGATCATCTTAAAATGACTGTGAAACGGTATGTCAAATGTTTTGTCAGGGGTGGACCTGCATGAGATGGTTCATGAACGAATAAATAAATAACATTGAAGAGCTACTTCAACCTGTCACAGACCTGAAAAGAAAGAACATTGTTTTGAAGATGCTTAAATAAGCAATCTTGGTCTGTTACACTTTGTACATATTGCATGTTAACAGGAAGGTGAGTTTTGACACTGAAGGAAACTGTGCTTTAGCCCTGCCCTTTGTTTTAGCAAACATATGCTTGAATTGGAGCCCATCTGCCTTGGCGAAGGTTTGCAGCTGATAGACACAAGAGTTCTTTCGCACATACCCAAATAGAATAGGCTTTTTTTATGTGACTGCATCTGCATTAGGACTTGTGCCAGCAGAGATGTCTTTGTTAGGACAGTGAGTTTTGGTAAAAATGAAATCATGAAGAAAAGGAAAAAAAAGGTCTAGAATGAGCCTGAGAAGATGACATAGTTTTGCTCTTCTTCCTTTCCCAGTGCTCTTCTTTCAATATACTCAGCTGCAAAATGTTGTCAGAAACCCCTGCAATGCTCAGTGCGTGGGCGAAGACATGATTAGAGTGCAGAAGAGACAATTCACTTTTTTAATAGATTTTCCTCACAGAGTTTCCTGCACGCTGAGAGATCTGCACTTCACACAAGRTGAAATGTTGGTCTCAGCCTAGGATAGTTTCTCACAGGAATCATCCCTAGGCTCCTTCACCATCTAAAGAGAATGTTGCCCCATAATCCACCCCAATAATGAGGTGCATACCCAGAAAGTAAGGACTTCCCATGGGGAGCTACAGATGTCAACTGGATTTTAAAAAAGAAATGTGTATTAGAATAAGAAACATTATTTCCTAGGGAGTTGCCCTATACCAGTATGCTGTGATCTGTTTTCGTCTCTGCTGATGCTCTCACAAGCATCCCTTTGGTGAGCATGCTGGTCTTCTCTCCCACTGATAATTACAGAGACCCCCCTCCAGCAAAGGTGAGCRTGTGGGAATGGGAGCAGGATGGGAGAGGAGCATCTTCTCTGAGCGCCTCCCAGGGACTGAAAGGCTTTCAGTGCCATTAGTGCACCTGCCCAGATGTGAGCACATCTGCCAAGTCACCAAGTAGGTCCCGGGGTCTTGCTTGGAGTGAATCTTAGCTAACAGGGATCTCAAGACTTGTGGGGTAGGTCTGGCCTTCACTAGGCAGTCCTGCAAGCTAGCGGAGGCCCCACSATCCTGCCTGCTGTACGTTTTCACCCGACCCCTCTGTTGCTGCAGTCTCTTCATTCTTCGCCTGAGCTCTTGGGCTTGAGGGTGGAAGGGGCACAGCATGTGTTTCACAACTACCCTGGCCAAAAATGGTCCCTCTGCTCCACCCTTTCCCACCTAGTGTCATCCTCTTGAAATGGGCAGAAGCCAGACCCGTGCAAAATCTGCCCTGAAGGCATTTTGTGGGAACAGATGACCAGCAAGGGGAAGGAAGGATGTTTTGTTGCCTCAGCTCTCTTCCTTCCAGTGGATTTTGGCAGAAAGGACTGGTCTTTCTGCTCTTGTTCTCTGCAGCAGAAGGGATATATAGCAGAAGTATTTATTCTGAAGCTGTTTGGAGCTACTGCAATGTAACATTTGAATGCAAATGTGTAATATTTGAAGCTGGAGTTTCGAGGATACACTTCCTTTATTAACACTGTTTTGATCAAGTAATTAARTAAATTTGAGTAAATTTACATTCAAACATCATCCTTTTAACAGGGGATTTCTGTCACGTTTGGTACTTTCAACCTTAACTGCTGGATCCTGTGGCTAAAAGTTGTCTTTTTTTTTCTTTTCTTTTTCCTGTGGTCAAGTGAATTGATGACAAATTTTAACTCTTCACAGCAAGACATTCATTCAGATTCAGTGGGAACTTGAATAGGCCAAAACTAAAACAAATAAATCAAATTAGATCAAAAAGGGCTGCATCGGCTTTTAGTAACCTTACCAGTAGATACAAATTAATTTTTTGAAAGCATTCCAGAATGAGACAGGCTGCTCTGGACTCTGGTCACCGGTGTGTCGGGGACTTCAGCTGGGTTTGGAGAAAGCTACAAAGAGCAGGGCAGGGTGGGGGGAACAGGACAGCCTGTGGGATGGAAACACCTCTTGTTAGTTCTAATTAAGTAGGATATTAGCCAAGTGCATTGGCTGTGCCTGTTGCTGCTTTGTGAGCAAGCATTCATGTAACAAAAATACCATCCTAAATTGCCTTATAAAAACATTGCCAGTAGTGTCTGTGGAGATCAAGTATTTATTTGGACATGGAGAGTGAATTTCTGCAACAGACTAAAGCAGACCAGCTTATACTGCCATTTGCCACCTTTAATTGTATGTTTCAGTGCAGGCTGTATGGCATAAGTCTCACTCTCTGATGCACAAAAAACCAACTCCCCACTTAGCCCATATGCCTTTAGCCTTGCCTGTGGCACAGCTGACGTGACTGAGCATGGCTGTATTCAGGTTCTGCTGAGACCAGTGCTGCTGGAGGACTTTTCTCTGTTCAGTGCCTCAATAGTGGCAGCAGCAGTGCCACAATGAGCAAGTCTGCCTACCCGTACTCTCAAGCACTGTACAGAACAGGGAATTGTTACCGTATTTCCAGAACCGCAAAAAACCCTAATAGCTTAGTTGAAAAGTAGAAATTAGGTTTGCTGGTTTTCTGTGGCTCTTTTTGATGGCTGAGCTCACATTGTATCATTTCTCTTGAAGGAAACAAGAGTCTGAATTCTTCTCACCTACAAAACTACTTATTTTCATGAAACTTGCAAGAAGTCAGTCTCTTTGAAACCTTGACTGCTTTGTCAAATTCTGGCTGAGATTGCACAGGAAGCTCAAAATCTACTGGTTGACGAAACTGTCAACAGCCCCGCTCCGTAACCCTCATTGCTGTAAGGAGCCAGGCTAGAACAGATCCCTGTGTCCTGCAACCGAAACACAAGGCACAGATGTCCATAGTTTCTTATTCCCCTTTGCCGGTGTGAATCTTGCAGCGTTTAGCCAATCTTTGGTTTCATGTACCGCTCTGTGGTCTTCCCCCTGCCAGGGTGATGTCCACGTCCTCCAGTGCAGGAGGAGGAGTTGCTGCTGCAGGAGCCTTTGGTGGCATTTCTGTACCACATGCTGGCAGGTTTGGGCAGTGCCCTCAGGACTACAGTTTGGACGGGAAGGAGAAGCAGCTCAGCGGGGAAGCATGGCACCAACAATATGTCTTTACCAAGAAAACTAATGGGCTGGAAAGACTCAGGTGTAAATACCCGAAACTAGTCTTGGGAGCCTTGTGATAACAGATTACTGGGTAGATGTAGCATTTATTAGCTAGGAAATGATAGTGTCTGTGTTTCCATAGGCAGCACAAGACAGAGCTTTTACCTGGCTCCCCTATTTGTCCCCTGCCAGTAGCAGATTGCTGTCTGGGTTATGATCTCTAGCAGAGACACTCTTGCTATCTCTTGCTCCTCAGTTCTTGCTCTCAATTGCTCTGGTATGGTCATTGGTGAGGTAACAAGTCTCAGCTTTGAGGGTACCTAGAAAAACTCTAAACTTGGAGGCTTGAGGGCACCAAGCAACAATTCACTAATTGGTCATAGTGGAGGAAAGGGCTAGGAAAATGCACCTTTGTCAGGAAAATTGGATTTGGTATCATCCCGTATTTTCACAATGAAAAGTTCCTGATCCTGTCTCTGTACTTTTCACTGGCCAAGACCAGAAAGCTGCAGTGACTGGGTTCACCCCACATCCCTGTGCACTTCTCTACCAGCTACCTGGGCAGTGGCTGGGTAATGTGATTTCAAATGTGTTTGAACCAAGAATGTAAAAAAATGAAAAAAAAATCCTGAGATGATATGGGGTGTCAATGCATTGACATTGTCTGACTTAAATTTTGTAAAGAAAACTTAAGTTTTTTTACTATTTTTATGAACTCTAGTATTTCTTTTTAAATGTATGAAAGAAAAAGAGTATGTTTTTAGAATTTGTGCTTTTATTTAATCTTAATTCTTCTCTTGCTTCTTCAAATTAACCACCTGTTCTATTGCACATCATTTGCAGCTAGTAAAGAAAGATATTTAATATTCATAACAATACATGGCCATTTCATCGAAAAATAAATTAGATAAGAGAACTTGTAGTCACATTTAGGTGTTGGAGACGGAGTGATTTGGATAGATTGAGGCTGCATTGCAGGGCTGCATGTTAATTCCATACCAATTTTACCAGTGATGCTGACTTTGTGTTGGGAATATTCAGCTTGAAAACCTCAGATTTCATAAAGGGGGATTTGACTTGTCCTGGAATGGTCACAGTCATGTGTCACTGTTGCATTCCTTCATCATCAAATAAGGGTTTATCCACAGTCCTTAGAGAAACTGGTGCTACATTTGAAGATGAACCAAAAGTTGAGAGGTTTGCACTGTGATGGAAGACCAAGTCCTGAACTCCTCTAAATTTTTCAGGTCTCCTTTCAGTTTTTTAAAACACTTACAAGACCTGTTTTTAGGGGGGGGTTGTTTTGGKTTTTTTTGTTTTTTTAAATTATTATTAATTTCATATTATTAAGCTTTTACTAACAGGATCAAGGTTCAGCAGGAAACATTCCAAATAAAAAATACACTGTGATGGAAACAAAATAATGAAATTCATTACATTGATTAACCCTCCCATCTGACACCGTAGGAACATGACAGACACACAAGGGCCTAAAGAAGTCCAGAAGAAGTTAAAAACTGTTACCTTGAACTTCAGACAGGGATGATTCTCACCTAATTTCAGCCGCCTTCAGAAGTTCACACACGCAGCCAGTTTATTCACTTTCCGAAGCTCCCTCTAGAGCCAGGAAAAGAAACAGCCATCCCCAAAGGCTGGTTGCGTTCATCTTTTTCAGGCACCTGCTCTATAACACGTGACTTACTATAGACAGCAATCCTTTATCCCTCTCCCGCTCCATTTGATGTCTGCCAGGTTTGTTAGGTTTATGCTCCAATTTCAAATGTCCTGTCCCACAGAGACTGCTCTGGGCCAGAGATGGTCCCTATAACCCAGCACTTTGTGTCCTGCAGTGCTAGTAGGAGATACTATTGTGGAAGAGTGCAAGTGGCAGTGGTGCATCCCTGCCTGTCCCCTTCAATAATAGGCCCCTCTTGCCCACGGATTTATCTGGTACCTTTTGACCCTGCTGATGCCAGCTGCCTCCACTGCCTCCTGGGACAGTAAAGTCCAGAAGTTCCCAGTTACTCATGGTATAGAGAAGCATTTTCTTTTGCCTGTTTTCAGCTAATGTACTCCTTTCATAGAGTGACCCTTATGCTAGCTGTGTGGGATCTGGGAAAGAAAAGTCCMTGGGTTTGGTGATCCTCCACTGCGTGGTGTGTGGCACGTGATCCTCCCTCATGATCGTGAGTGACAAGTTGTCAGTCACATTCTCAGGATTAGCAGAGGACATGTACAAGCGAGACATGTACAGAAGAACACAGGGCTTTGCAGAGCTGCACTTGGGAATGTAAAGAAAGTATGTGATGGATAACATCACTGCATCACAGTCCTAATGGTTTCTTCTAGGTCCAGGGAGACTAAGATTCAGTTTTAAATGGCTGAATTGGAACTGAAAAAAAAACCCCAACCCCAATTCAAATAATTATTATTTTTGTCAAGCCAGGACTTTTATTTTCAGGTCAGGTCTTCCATTCTCAAAATATGATATCTGCAAGGTGGTTCCTCTTGGTAATTCACCAGGGCTGGGAGAAATAATCAGAAACATTTTGTCCYATTGCCAGTGTGCTTGGAGGGAGGGAGAAAGGGAAATGCTTCCTCACTACAGGCCAGATAGGTCTTTTTGTACCTTTGTTAGCATTAACGTTAAGGCATAACCTGGTGTGAGGGCCTCAGAAATTACTTATTACACATTTCCCAGACCTGATCAGAAAGAGCAGCTGTCAGTAATATAAACCTCTTTGAAGGAAAATTTATGAAGAGGGGGTGATAGTCTCATGAAGGAGCTGAGGGCGTCTTTCAAGCACAGTACCAAATCTGTTAAAGGGAGATCAGGCAAGAGCAAGTCACCACTCCCGTGAGGTGTGGGAGCCTGCGCTTCCAGAAGAGGGGAAGCTGGCCAGCTGCAGAGCCAGGATGTGATGGGTACGGCAGCTTGGCTTTTCTCCCAGGCTCCTAGTTCAGATGTGTGCTGTGCCTSAGCACTCTGCTGCCCGGTGTCCCTGAAGCAATTTCACGAGACTATGGGGATGGTCAGCAGATGCTCTTGGGGTGGATTCGGCCTGCTTCCTGCACCCTCTTGAACAAATGATCAGGACATKGGAGGGAGGAAAGGAAACCTGGGAGAGAATGCGCTTCCCCGCATCTGCAGATACACCCTGCACGATTAGCAGAAGCCATAAGGGCAGGGCGTGGCTGAGTGACCCCGTGGTTTGCAAACACATGCAGTTTTAAAAGCTACTTYCTAAAAATGGCATCATTCTGGGAGGTACAAAAGCTTGGAGAGGTAGTAAACCTCTCTGGTAGTGTCTGATCAAATGCAGTCCTTGAAAAGATCAGGTAGTGCATCTTTTTTACCAGTCCAGTAATACAAAAAACCCCAGCCCACCCCAAAACCAAAGTAAGCAAACAAACAAAAATGAAAAAAAGATATTTCCTTAGCTATTCTTTGATTTTTTCTAACTGACACAAACAGTAAAGAGAGACCTGGCTTTTGGGTCTAGCTGAGCTGGGCCTAGGACAAGACTTACAGAGAACAGTAAAGCTGTTTGTATCTCCCCAGGTTGGATCGAGCCAAGATAAACCCTGTTGTCACTGAGGGCAACCCAGAACAGGTTGTACCTTACACTTTTTTTCTCACTGCCAGAAGATGCTCTGCTGGCAGCTGGAAATTGCTGCGGTGAGATGAGGAGATTCTCCTCTGAAATACCCAAAAAAGTATTTTCAAGGAAGATTCTGTAAAAAAACATCTTAACAGCATTTCCTTTGAACTCCATGATATTTGCATCTCTGGGGAAAGGGAAACCCTAAGCTGCACCAGGAAAAAATTAGATTACCAAGGACCACTCTTCTCACTCATGCTTACATCAGGACCACGGTCCATACAGGTACTATGCAGAAGAGATGCTTGTGTAGAAGGCAATCTCCTCTTTATTTCCTCACAGGCTACACGTGGCTACTTGTTTAATTTAGCTGTTAAGATAGCTTTTCCCAGGTTATTTTGTAGCCCGTCTCCTCACCATATGAGCTCTCCCATTCACTCTCCCTACCCCATTCCTGATTAGATGACACATCCACATGTCTTGGGAGGACTGCTCCAGAGGACAACCCTGGAGTAAGCTGCCAGACTAAAGTACTCCATTCCCATGTGCATACAGGGTCTTGTGGCTCATGCTTGCTCCACACCATATATACAGAACCCTCTTCTACAACACATGTTCCTTGCAGTATCCCCAACAGGGCCCTTTTAGCACTCATCCCATCCCTGCTTTGTGCACACATGATAGATCCAGCATCCAGCTTTCCAGCCTAACTCCCTCTTTTGAGACACAGGTGGGGAAGAACTGGGGCTGGAGGGCCAAAGGAGTTTCCCACTACTCTGGGGAAGGACATGAAGAGGACAAACTTCGCAGGGTACATGGGTGGCTCCTAGGATAAGCCAGAGAGGCCATTATCTACTTCAGTACCTGTGTCATAGTGAAAAGAAGGAGAAAAGCTCTGGATGCAATGTGTATGCTCCTGGGGAAGAAGATGAAAACCAGAATGTCTATGCTCACCTGCTGCTGAAAAGCTCCCAGAATGCTGCTTGAGACCAGGGAGAGACRTGGATGGCGGTTTCGCAACCCGACTGAGAATAAGGTTTCAGCAGGAGCTGGGAACACTTCTGTACTACAGAGCACTTGCACAGGAGGGATGGACCTCATCTGGATCAAAAGAGAAATGGGCTTCTGAGCATGCAGGAGGTTGCCAGTGAGCTTTTTAACTGAGGACTGGGGGAAAGCCAACCAGTGGTGACATTTTTCAGGACAGTGTTCCCAAGGACAAGACATAGCAAATTCTGTAGCCTCTAGGGAAGGATACATCAGGAGATAGCATAAAACAAGAGGGTTAGCATTCAAAGAGAAGGTCAGGGAACCAAATCAGTGCTGTGATTGTCTCAACATCAGGGCTTGAAGCCTGGGAAACAAGACAGTAGCACTGGCACATTTTGCTGATATGGTAGGCACTTTGGAAACCTTGAGCTTGTTAAAAAAGAAGCTCAAAGGAACAGTGGGGAGGATTAAGTCCTCACAGGTGGGTAGAGATGGCTGAAGTGACCATGCTGGGCACACAGTGGTAGGGCTACCACCCACACAGAAAGGCCTGAAAAAGGGGAAGATGTTGGCACTGATAACAGGAGGGAGGGTTGAGAGTAAGAAAGCATCATTCAAAATATCTACAGGTACCGCTGCTGGCATCTGTGCTGAACTTGGTGTTTGGCAGGGGGTATTCGGCTGTTGGGACRGCCTTTATGTCCAATTACTGGCTCTCCTGTGCCTTGCCAGTTGCTGAGCCGGAGACCTTGCACCCCAAGATTCCTGTGTTGAGAGGGGCTGTTGAGAATGAATGACCTTTGAAAGTTTCCTCAACTACATATCAGCCCCAGGTTGTCAGCCCCACAAAGTGACTAAACCAAAGTGACTAACCATGACTAACCATAGTCAYGTTAGCGTGACTATACATGCTAACATCTCTTTGAGTATCCTAGGGCTCCCCTCTAGGCTGGGTATTATTTTACATTTGAAGCACATCAGAGATTGAGTGATTGTACAGATCACAACATTTTTTACTGACTGGTAGAGCTCTAGAAAAATGTTTTCACACTTTAAGCAGCTCTGCAGACTTGGAGAAATGGAACTGGACAGAGAGGGTGGATATGACCTCTTATTGTCAGCCCTTGCTTGAACACAGTGCAGTCAGGGAGCTGGGTCAGGTGTCAGACAGCACATATGTTGCTCCATTTTGTGCCTCTTTAGAGAGGTGTCTGAAGATGAGCATCATTCTTCTTTCAGCTTTAGTACAGACCAATCATTGCACCTGAAACACTTTTTCTTCTTTAGCCATTCTAGAGGAAGGTTTTCACACAGTGGGTGGTCATGAAGGAGCCTAGCAAAAAGCAGTCTCTTTCCCTAAAATCACCCCCTCAGTAGGAGTCTTTTCCTCCTTAGCACAGTAGTAGGCATTGGTAATCGGGCCGCCTACTTCTCACCACCTTTTATATTTCAGGAAGCATACAGTGGCTGACGAATTTCCTGATGTACACTCAAAAATCACATCAGTTTGGATCCAGGACCTCTAATTACCAACATGAAGCTACAGACAACTCACACTTTCTTACACTTCTGCAGCAATCTCAATGAACTTGGAAGGTGCCAGTTATCACCTGATGTGCAGGGAAACAGAAGTAGGGAGGAAGCTGGTGGTTTGCTCATTGCTTCCTGGGCAGAACCAAATGGTGAATGTAGGTGGCCTCAGTTTCAGAKGAATGTTTGCTCCCTGAGGCTACCTCGTGACCTAGCACAGCTTTTGTAATACTGATCAGGCCATGATTTTAAATTCCCTGGTTCTGGGCCTCTTCAAGACTGGAGGGTGAGACTTTCCCATTTTTAAGTGTATATCATACTTCTGATTCTAGACAGCTTGATGTGAGGAATACCAATTCAGCCTTCAAGGCCAGAGCATTCTTTGCTTTATATTTCTTGGAAAAGAAAAGGCATCAGTAGGCCAACAGGAATCTTTCCCTTGTGAGGCCCCTGGGACAAAATTTCATTTTTTTCTGAATATGGAAGTGATGGGACAGCTGTCATAGGAATTCTCATTTGAAAACATGCCAGCAATAAGGAAAGAATATTGCTTCATGCAGGTAACTTTTAAAAACCTCTTAGAAGCTGTTCACCGGTTCAAAACTACCAGACAAGTCTAGTGGAAAAGGAGCAAGAGACATGGATATATTTAGGGTCCCAAAACTAAGCACTTTACATAACACACCTTACATATGCTCAAAAGAAGGTGGCAAAACAAACCACCAGAAGTATCCCTCCTCCTCCAGCTCTTCTCTGAAGAAGTCTGCTTGCCCAGCTCCACGCAGCTCCCCTGTTTTCACAGGTGCAGTAATGCCAGCAGCTATTTTTGCACTTAGCTCAGGGCAGCGCTTCAGCTGCTGGACATCTGTGCCAAACTGCTCCTTTTCTTTGCAGACTCTGCATCCCAGCGTCCTCTAGGAAAAGTGCAGGGAACACCATCTTCAATTCCTGCCCTCCAGCAACACAGGGAGAGGGGCCAATCTCCTCTCCCTCAAGGATATTTGTCCACCTGCGCTGAGCCACTGTGAGCTTGCTTTTGTGAGGTGGCATCTCATCTCCCTGGCTTCTCTGCAGAAAGTGGAGGGGTTGCAGGTTGTATTTGGGCACTGTGGGTCACTGATGGTGCAGGAAGGGAAGTGAGAAGAGTCAAAGCTATCAGCTAGTAAAGGAGGAACAAAGCTAGTAATTCAGGATCTTTCCATGGAGGCTGCAGAGCTGCCTAAATGCAGTGAGTGCTCTTCTGCAAGCAGGTCTTTTCTCAAACCGTGTGTCACAGCACTTGAGAGGTGAAAGAGGTCCAAAAGGCACCTCTTAAGTGTCTAGATTAATCAGAGAACAGCTAATATGCTTAGCTGCTGATAGCAAGTAAAGACAGTTATCCTCTCCTTGGCCAGGGTGGGCACCAATGGAGAGCAAGTGAGCCCCAAGGGCTGCACGCCAGCCAGAAGTTTGAGACCAGCTGCCTTAGAGGAAATGAAGCTGCCTGAGGCTCCCCTGTGACATAAGTGTCATGGTTCAGAGTGGGATGGGAAAGGATGGCAGTTCCCACCAGCAGTTAGTAGGGAGAATTGTACATTGTCACCCAGACCAAAACTGTGGGTCGGCATTTTCTCCAGATAGCAGCTCGAAGGTGGAACAAATGGCTCTTTCTACTGGCCCCTTTCAGGTTTGGTGACTGTGATGGAGGGCATGGAAATGCTGTTATCTAGAAGGACAGTTTGGCAACTGAAGCTGGCTGCTGCTAGTCCAAACCCTTCTGAGATGTTTCCCTGTAARGGTCAATGAAATGAAGGTGGAAGGGTGGTTCAGATCCAGCTGATTGCTGTGGGCCCTATACAAGGTCAGCCAAGCCATTCCCACATTTTGACGTGTTTGATGACAAAAGAGTTAGGAATAACTAAACTGAGGTGCAGGAACTGTTGTTCTCAGCTGTCTTGGTCCTAAAGCTGTTGACTACATCTGATGTCAATGATAAGTGCAAGTGGCAGTAGAGCATTGTTGTAACTGAAGTCCACTGCTCTATGTACTAGGACTGTCATCAAACATTTGCATGCAACTTGACMAAAATTGCTCTTTGTTGTCTGGATCTAGAGGTATATGGAAGCAGTACCTTTGGGAGCCTTTTATAGTCCCTGCTACACCAAGAAGAGGTTCTGTGAGGGCACCACTAGCCCTGACTGTCCTTGCCCACCATCTCCTTGGGCTCTCCCCACACCACCCAGGTCCCAAGAACCCATTACAGCTCCCCAGGGCTGTCAGTCCCTGCCCCAGCAACAGTGCAACAGTGCTGATCTCCAGCTCCCCACAGTCCTGCCCGGCCATGGCCCCACTGCACCAGGGGGGTGCCCGATGCCCAGAGCTGGGGCTGTGTCTGACCCTGGAGCCCCTCACCAGGCCTGATCCTGAGCCCACCTGCAGACTGACATCCTGGCCTGGCCTGTCTGTGTACGGGAAGTAGCTCMGGTTTGTGACAAATTGGAAGTTAAAATGAGCAGACAAATTCATTGCATTTTGAACAGGTTTTGGCTTTCCCCCCATGAAACTAGATGAATCATCTCTGAACTGTTTTTCTCCTGACAGGAAATAGTGAGAGTTAACACATATAGCTGGGCCTCAGGAGGAGGGTGGAAAACCTGAACCAGACAAAAATCGGAGAATCCAAGTAACTGCGTTTTTAAGAAATGTGGATAAGTGATTCTCAGTTCTCGCATCTCCAAAATGGGGATGGGCTTTACATGTTTGGGAAAGGTGTGGCAATGTGACATGAATAAATGCAGTGCAGTTAAATACTCATGTGGAAAAGTCAGAAGGAAGGGGAGGAAAAGGAGGAGACAGTTCAGGAAGAATCTTCTTCAGTATGTGTACAAACAGCTGAACACTGAACCTCTGTAAGGTGCTCTTCCTAGGACTTGTAATATCATCTATGGTGGCCACTATGCTTTGTCACCTGGTGCCAGGTTAAATATCACAAAAGGGACATGCAGTAAATGGAAAATTACCCTAATCTTGCAAAAATAATTTGTTGTCTTGCAGGCATTAAATTTGGTTTGGATTACTATATATTTTTTCAAGTCAGTAGGCGTATGTTACTGGTTATAATAATCTATACTTTTCTTGCTGGCTGGGAAGCGCTCTAAAGAGGCTTTCAGATCTAGCCCTGCAGTCTGAGCTGGCTCACATTGGTAGCACTGGCAAAAAAACGTTCTGTAGGATTTGCTGGCAGATCTTTGTTACTCTACTAGATAGCTCTGTCCATACTGACAGAGCATGTAGAGAATGACAGCGTGGAATACCATTGAGGTCCTGTTCTTGATGGTCACCTTTTCTAAGGTGAGGCACAGAAGCTTGCTGTAATTGTGATGGCAAATGCATAAGGGGAGGGAGAATCTCTCTCAGCAAGTGTCCTCCCTTTTTTGTGTCTGCATTGCAGGGAAATGTGTACTACTTCCATGTATCCTAATTAAGCTTGATCATGATGAGAKTAATGACTTCTGGTGCATCACTTCAGGCTTTTCATGCTGCTAATCACACAAGGAATAGCAGTATTTGGGGGAGGAGGGCAAACCGCAGTCCTTGTGTATTCACTACTGAATGAAGTGACACCGTATTCAGCTCTCCTTGTATGCCTCGATTTTTCTCTGGTACTTCTGCATCCTCCCCCTAATACAGATGGCTTGACTGCTTGTTTGTGAGATGGTCATGAGAATATACTATCTTCTTAACAACAAGGGAAGGGAATAATGGAGTAAACACATAAGTGGAAAATCAAATAAGTAGAATCACTTAAAATAATTACAAAAAATAGCTTCAAGTTGCAAAATGGCCATTTAACATTTGGCCTCAGAAGTGGAGTAAGACAAGGACTATAACAATGCACTGCAGTGTTGCTCTGGCACATACTGAGAGGCTTTTCCTCTGGAGATGGTTGGTGTTGTAGTTATCACTGCTATACAGGGTTTAGACATAGAGCTGTATTCCATCTGACTATGTGTGCGTAAGGAAAACAGTCTTGAGAATACCAAATTACAGAYTGGAGGAAAATGTGCTATTGTGCTGCATTATTACTCTTGCAAAGTAAGAGTTGAAGAGAATGGGGGAAATTGTTTTATTGTGAGGTAGAAAGGCTTCTGTCCCAACCCCAGTATTGGCATTGGTAATGTGAAAAGAATTGGTGAGTATAGAAAGATTCAGCTTACAGACAGTGTAACAAGTTTAGTTCTTAAAGGACGTCAGGGCTTTTACCAGACCTAGGTGGGATGGAGTAGACATACAGGCATCCACCCRATTTCAGGAAACTTTAGGAGATGTTAATGATTTCACTATTCAATTCTTTACGCCCCGTTACTACACGAAGTAAATGTGTTACAGTCAAGTTCTCTTGCCTATGTAAAATCCCTGGTGAACATTGCTCTATAAGCCATCCCACTTCCAACACAGCTTTGAAAGCCCACATCCAGATTTGCTGAATTTGCCATCTTATTTGCCCTCCCTGTCTCAGGGATAACTCCTCAGCTAGGAGACCCCAATGATGAGARAGAGTTAGAAAGAAAACGTAAGTGGGAGAGAAAAATATGTTTATTTTCCTAAAGTCCTTTTTACCATAAATATATGAGAAAAGGTCAAACTGCCTATACAAAGTTTTAAAGAATGGAACTTTGTGAATTAATTGAAGATGAAGTGTCACCCAAAATCTTCAAGAGGTTCATTTCCCTTCCCTGTAGTGGAATGAGAGAGAGTGAGGTGATATTTTTCCACTCACAGATCTTGCATTTTGTTGAAATAGTGAAATTAATCATCTGGTCAGCACTATACGTAAACTGTATATACAGTGCAGTTTATATACATCAGGTACAAATGCAGCAATATGACGGTGCTAAACTGGCTGATGGCCATTAACCTTCAAGGTAAATGAATTAGGATCTCCTGCCAGAGAAAAAAAAACATATACAGAGTTGTAGCTGATAGGGAGGTGTGCATGCTAATAGAGTAGTCACCACATTGTGGATAAACAGCTTTGCGTCACCTTGTGCTGCAGCCAAAGGTTTTATGTACAGAAGCTGCTGTGACTTGATCTGTAACCTGGCAAAAGAGCAGTGAGCAAAAATGGCGAATTTTCTTCCTAGCTTGGCATGAAAATACAAATAAAATGATGCTTTCTCATCTCTTGCAGACTTGATCTCTGCCAATTWTTTTCCATGTTACTGAATCATACCAACAGATTTTACAGAAATAGCACTATGTGCTTCATTTAGAGTGTGGTCTGTTTCTGTATGCCAGAGACTTATATGAAGCTCAGTGATTCGGCAGAAAGCTTTTCATCTTTGGTCTTCGTGTCCGAGTTTATCCCATTAACATTAAAGAGCCTTTTGCTATGTTAACAACAGCAAAGGATTGCAGAGAAAAGTAGCCCATTCTGAGGTAAATAAAATATATGTTGTCTGTTATTGCACGTGTAGCCTCTGGAAACTTTAGCTTTGGAAGTACGGGAAAAAAAATCTCTAATTGAGCGTTTCGCAGTAGCCAGAGGTATAAATCTCGGTGAGGGAAGCTGAGGAACGGCTTGTGGGAGTTTGTGCTACCTCACTGCCTTTGAAACCATTTTATTTTAAAGAATGAGATTCTAAATGTTTGCTTTCTTCACTAAAGTGAAAAAGACCCTCTGAAGATTAACACTGAGTTTCCTGTCTCACGTTAACTTTAAAGGAGAATTTCTAATTTACAAAGAAAAACAAAACTTTCGCTCTCTCAAGGTCCGTTCGGTTCCAGGACTCGGGATTTATTGTCCCCTCTCTACCCAAACTCGACTCTTTTCGCGATAAGACACCAATAGGCGAAAATAGGCACTTCCACGGCCTCCCGGGTGTTGAAAAGGGGCAATTTCGTGACAGATAAAGTAGAAAAACACCATTTTATTATCCCCGAAGAAACACAAGCCGGAGCGCGG
>JASVER010000168.1:1143316-1158269 GCA_030449065.1 Oceanodroma leucorhoa
GACCGACAGCCACAAAGCTAAAGTGAAGTGAACGCTGAAGAACAACGCCCGGGAAGTTTTTCCCAGAGAAACCCAAAGGCTCTTTTCAGAGCCACTCATTGGATCACTGAAGAGCTGAATTGCTTTAATTGTAATTGTGTTCGGAAACGCTTAGAAARCAGCAATAGTATTTTCTTCCAAAAAAAAAATTACATGCATGAATGATTTTTTTAAATACTATGTTAAACCATTTTTCAGTGCATGTTTTTTTATTGTGTGTGTAGGTGAGATTAATTCTTAGAACCTGAAGTGTTTCATGATTGGAATCCTACAGTTCGACTTACAAAATGCAAAATAAATCTTTCCCTGCCCCATCCATTTTACCTTACCTACCGTTGAAGTGGTGAACAATYGAGTAGCCAGCGAAACCATGCCACTCCCCTCTGCTTTCCCTCAATTAGCCGCACACACGGGTAAGAAAGCGTTAAGTACTGGCTACAAGACTGTGTTTAAAAACAAAGGAACGTATTTCAAGTCCCTAAGTACTTAAGCCGCCTTGAAACAATGTCCGTCCTCAAAGGAGAGAATGATCTCCCCGGTGTTGTAGCAAGACAGTGATTAGAGCAGCAACGAGGGCTGTTCCTAAAGCGGTGAATTTCCTCCCGGTCACGGCGCGCGCTTTTATGAACTTCCGTACGGGGTAGACGCGACAGCTGTAAAGCCTTTTCCACCATTTACTCACGATACAAGTAAATATTTTTTTAAAAAATCCCCTTATTTCAGCCCTTTTTTAGAGAAGTTGGGTGGCTCTTAAAAGAGCCGTTGGGTTTWAGTGCGGAGAAAAGAGTTTTCTCCCAACGGGAGCTTACTTCTTTTTGGGCGCCACTTTCTTTGCCTTGGCCGCTTTGGGCTTGGCTGCCTTGGGCTTGGCAGCTTTGGGCTTCACCGACTTCGCCTTGGCCGGGCTCTTCGCTGCTGCTGCCGCCTTTTTGGGCTTGGCAGCTTTAGTCGYCTTCTTGGGACTCTTGGCCGCTTTCTTGGCCGCGGTGGCCGCCGGCTTCTTGGCTTTCTTGGGGCTTTTCTTYGCCGTCACTGCCTTCTTGGGCTTCTTGGTGCTAGCAGGTTTCTTGGCCACCGGCTTCTTGGGCTTCGCTGCGGCCGCCCGCTTCTTAGGGGCTTTCTCCTTCACTTCTCCTGGTTTCTTGCTGAGGCGGAAAGAGCCGGAGGCGCCGGTGCCCTTGGTCTGCACCAGGGTGCCCTTGCTGACGAGGCTCTTGAGCCCCAGCTTGATGCGGCTGTTATTCTTCTCCACATCGTAGCCSCCGGCGGCCAGCGCTTTCTTGAGCGCGGCGAGGGAGAGCCCCTTGCGCTCCTTGGAGGCGGACACGGCCTTGGTGATCAGCTCGGTGACGCTGGGACCCGCGGGCTTGCGGGTTTTGGAGCCGCCCGCTGCCTTCTTCGGCTTCTTGGCGGCAGCTTTGGCGGCGGGGGCCGGGGCGGCGGCGGCGGGCGCTGCCTCAGCAGCTGGGGCAGGAGCAGTCTCCGACATGCTGATGCGGGACGGAAACGCGGCGGCTACAGCGGCGGCGGCGGCGCCCCCATTTATAGCAGCGCTGCGGGCGCTGATTGGTGCGTTGCCGAGCGCGCCCCGCCCCGCCGCCCCGCGCTCTGCCGCCTGGCTTGTGTTTCTTGCTCCTCAAAAAAGTGGGTTTTTCATTAAAAAAACGTGACCGCGGCACCCCAATTCTTAGCATTGTTGCTGGGGACAGACGATATTTTGTCTTCCGGCGTTTCTTTTAGCTAAGAGTTAAAATGAGTTTCAGGCAAACCAATAAACCCTGAGTTTGGGGATTGCCCGCAGAGCTGGACGGTGAGATTTTTATTTTTCCTTTTGAATTAAAGCTTTCCTTCTGATAGCACTGTCACAGTAGCAGCGGATTCATGTTCCTGAGACGGTTTTCATCAGCGTAGTGCAAAATGGAGGTAATTTCGAGACCTTTTCTTAGCGTAAATTAGCTTTGAAAAGAAGCAAGTAACACAAAGTAGCCACTCAGTTCTCTATCTAGGTTATGAGTTGTTCCCTGTAACAAGGCTTCATCTCTTAAAAATAATGAAACCTTTGGACACAGTGCCTTATTTAGCTCTACTCCGAGCTAATAAAAAGTAAAAGAAAGACGGTTTTCACCAGAAACGTTAATGTGAAAAACAGCTCTCAAATCAGCAGGTACCTTCAACATCTCATAAGAATGTATAGAAGTTCTTTCACTGTTTGCCGCAGTTTTCTGCATCCTTGTATTAATATTTTGATGAACTATATTCCCATTTTTTCTGCAAAATACTTCTTTTGATTAAGCACAATAGGTAAACACATTCATTTATATGTTCTTATTTTAAGATAGTTCATTTTTCTGCTAGCTTTTACACTGTACTTCAGGCATTTTGACAGCCAGAATCAGTAGTTGTGCAAAAAAAAATCAAAATGTTGTGTGCATCTTTTCTTTAGGAAAAACAGAGGTAAGGCTGCAGGTATTTCTTTAATAAAATAATATAAATCAAGTGGCTTAATCAAACAATTATGTCCTCAGAACTGCCAAGATAAACTAGGCATGGCTTTTTCCAACCCATGAGTTTTGTGATGTGGGATAAACTGAATATACATATAATGATTTTTTTTTGGGATGAGTTGGATAGAGGAGTGTCGTGCAAAAATATGTAGTACAATGTGGGAAAGAATAGGAGACTCTGGGGATTATTTCATATGATTGAAAATGCAGTCATTTGGCTTCTTTCATTTTTTCTTTCGATAATGGGATATCACACACCGTCTTGTGGAGTATTGGCAATGGGGGGGTCAGTTTTAAGAGCTTGTCAGTGGTGCTGGTTTACCCTGACTAGGGTGCACCTAAAGTGTGAGAAACTGCCAAGAAATGTGGTAGCGTTTCAGAGGGCTTTTGTCTGTAGAAGACAAACAGCAGAATATCACATGCAAGAGTATAAAAGCAGAAGATCATGTGGATTTGGAGCCACCACCTGTACTGATGCTGTATTTCATGGTGGTTTCACCTGCTGACCGCACTGTGGATTGTGGGTTGTGAACTACATTGTCACAAAAGTTAATCTGTTGGGAAGGACACATACCATTGAGGAAAAATTTCTGGGGGTTAGTTCTGTAGCATACATATTTCCTTCAAATTCTATACCTTACTCCCTTCTATTCATTCCTATCAGGGCCAGTCCGCTGGCAGCTTTACCTCTAAACTCTTCTGATCCTCTGCAAATGCATTTTCCTAGGTTTAGGCTAGGCCTCTATCCTTCTTCGAAACACCTGATGTAGCAGTACAGTCCTGGAGCAGTCTCTATGCTCTCCTAAAAGCTCCTTTTTCTGGTGCTCCAATATTTTGACCACATATCTGGACTTTTTAATTTTGTTTTTTACAATCATAGACAGTTAGTTTTAGGCTCAACAAAGGAGGAAATGCAAAGAGATCGTACAAATGTTATCAGGTGGAGGAGAGGAAGAAATAATTTTGCAAGTGCCCTTTAGCTCCTTTAATTTAATGGGCAACCTTATTAAAAAAAAATCGTTACTTATTTCAAATACTATCTTAACCTTTTTTTTTTCTGGTACAAACCTTTTTAAAATTATATATTCAGTAAAAGATAGAACTACTTCTGCCTCCTGTTTTTCCCTGAAAATAATAGCCAAGCAAACAGAACACTTATTAAAATAAAAAAGTTTTCTGGAAAGGTATAAGGTAGTGCTCACAGTGGACTGCGATATTTGATATGACAGAAATTTTTCAGAACTTCAAGCAGAAATACAAGGACTCATTTTTCTTTTACTCTGCTGTTGGATAAATGCGTTCATTAAGGTCCTTCTTTTGAACCCGAGTGACTATAGAATCATAGAATCATAGAATGGTTTGGGTCGGAAGGGTGTCGTGGTTTAACCCTAGCCAGCAACTAGGCACCACACACTGCTCACTCACTCCCCCCTCCAGTAGGATGGGGGAGAGAATCGGGAGGGCACAAGTAGAAAAACTCACGGGTTGAGATAAAAACAATTTAATAATGGAAATAAAACAAAGTAGAACAGTAATAACAACAATGATAACAACAACAACAGAATATACAAAGCAGGCGATGCAAAATGCAACTGCTTACCAACCCCATGTTCCGAACCGTGAAAGCCTCCCCTCCAGTTTTTATACTGAGCATGACATCACATGATATAGAATACCCCATTGGCCAGCTGGGTCAACTGCGCTGGCTATGCTCTCCCCACCAGCTTCACCTGCACCTGGCAGAGCATGGGAGGCCGAAAAGTCCCCAGTGCAAGCACCACCCAGCAACAACCGAAGCATCAATGGGCCACCAATGTTCCTCTCATTACCAAACCCGAAACACAGCAACCCCTCCAACTACTGGGAAGAAATTTAACTCTATCCCAGCCGGAACCAGAACAAAGGGACATGCAAAGGTCATCTAGCCCAGCCTCCCTGCCATGGGAGGGGACATCTTCCACTAGATCAGGTTGCTCAAAGCCCCATCCAACCTGATCTTGAACACTTCCAATGATGGAGCGTCTACAACTTCTCTGGGCAACCTGTTCTAAAGTCCCACCACCCTCATCGTAAAAAATTTCTTCCGTATGTCCAATCTAAATCTACCCTCTTTCAGTTTAAACTGTTGCCTCTTGTCCTGTCACTACAGGCCCTGGTGAAAAATCTCCATCTTTCTTATAAGCCCCCTTTCTATATTGAAAGGCTGCAATAAAGTTTCCCCAGAGCCTTCTCTTCTTCAGGCTGAAAAATCCCARCTCTCTCTGTCTTTCTTCATAGGAGAGGTGTTCCAGCCCTCTGATCATCTTCATGGTCCTCTGGACCTGCTCTAACAGGTCTATGTCTTCCTTGTGCTGGGGACCCCAGAGCTGGATGCAGTACTCCAGGGGGGGGTCTCATGAGAGGTGAGTAGAAAGGGAGAATCACCTCCCTCAACCTGCTGGCCATGCTTCTTTTTATGCAGCCCAGGATATGGTTGGCCTTCTGGGCTGTGAGTGCACATTGCCAGCCCATATGCAATTTGTCATCCACCAGTATCCCCAAGTCCTTCTCTGTAGGGCTGCTCTTAATTAATTCACCCGCTAGTCTGTATTGATATCAGGGATGGCMCTGACCCAGGTGCAGGACCTTGCACTTGGCCTTGTTGAACTTCGTGAGGTTCACATGGGCCCACGCCTCAAGCCTGTCAATGTCCCTCTGGATGGCATCCCTTCCCTCTAGCATATCAACTGCACCACTCAGCTTGGTRTCATACGCAAACTTGCTGAGGGTGCACTCAATCCCACTATCTATGTAATTGATGAAGATATTAAACAGTTTTGGTCCCAGTATGGACCCTTGAGGGACACCACTCGTTACTGGTTTCCACTTGGACATTGAGCTGTTGTCTGTAACTCTTTGGATGCAGCCATCCAGCCAATTCCTTATCCATCTAATAGTCCATCTATCAAATCCATACCTCCCCTCAATCACCTCCCTGTCTTCCATATGCTTCAACATAGCTTCCAGGAGAATCTGTTCCAGGATCTTACCAGGCACCAAGGTAAGGCTGACTGGACAGTAGTTCCCAGGGCCCTCCTTTCAAAAAATAATGGGTGTGATATTCCCTTTTGTCCAGTCACTAGAAATTTCACCTGACTGCCATGACTTTTCAAACATGATGGAGAGTGGCTTAGCAACCATGTCTGCCAGTTCCCTTGGGATCCTGGGATGCATCTTGCCAAGTCCCTGGCCTTGTGTATGTTCAGGTTCCTCAGAACCTGATCTTCTCCTACGATGGGAAGGACTTTGTTCCTCCAGTCCCTGCCTTGAGGTTCAAGGGCTTGAGAGGTGTGGGAAGAGAGACTGCCAGTGAAAACTGAGGCAAAAAAATTGTTGAGTACCTCAGCCTTCTCCATGTCGGTTGTCACTAGTTCTCTTATTGGAGGGTACATTTTGTTTAGTCTTCCTTTCCTATGTACCTGCAGAAGCCCTTCTTAATATTCTTCACATCCCTTCCCAAATTCAGCTCCAGATGTGCCTTAGCTTTCCTGATCCCATCCCTACACCTGGACAGCATCCCTATATTCTTCCCAGTATGCACCTCCCTGCTTCCACTGCCTATGCATTTTCTTTTTGCCCTTCAGTTTGACCAGAATGTCCTTACTCAGCCATGCTGGTCTCCCACCTTCCTTGCCTGATTTCTTACACATGGGAATAGAGAGCACTTGTTGTTTAAGAAAAATGTCCTTAAATAGCTGCGAGGTCTGTTCTGCTCCTTTATCCCTGAGGGTAGTTTCCCAGGGGGTCCCATCCACTAGTTTTTTAAACATCTGAAAGTCTAATCTACTAAAATTCAAGGTCTTGGCCTTACTTTTTGCCTGGTCCATACCCTTCAAGTTCATGATGGGCCTGGGCCCAGGCTGCAGCCCAGGCCGCCACCAATCGACCTCTCCAATTAGTTTATTTGTGTTGGTGAGCAAGGTCCAGTAGTGCTTCTCCTCTGGTTGGGCTGTCTTTCACCTGGATTAAAAAATTATCCTCAACACACTCCAGGAATCTCCTGGGCCGCTTACAGCTTGCTGTGCCTCTTTTCCAGCAGATGTCGGGTTGATTGAAGTCCCCCGACTGAAGCAGGATCAGAGCCTGCAAGTGTGATGCATCCTGTAGTTGAAGCAAGAAAGCTTCGTCAACATCCTCCCCTTGATCGGGCGGCCTGTAGTAAATACCAACCATGAGGTTTCCTTTGTTGGCTTGGCCTCTAATTTTTACGCATAAGCTCTCAACTGTACATCACTGTTTTTCAAAGACAGCTCTGTGCAATCAATCCATTTTTTTACGTAGAGGGCAACCCCCCCCTCACCTCTCCTTCCTTGCCTGCCCCTTCTGAACTGTTTATAGTCATTGATTGCAGCACTCCAGTCTTGTGATTCATCCCACCAAGTGAACTACGACCGTGCTGGAGTTTTACTGTTTGGTCAGGAGCATATATGGTGGTATCCGTCTCACAGATGCAGCTGAGGTGGCATATTTCAAATGGTGATCAAGGCCATGCATTAAGCCTGTAGCTGCAAAGCCCCATTAACGTGTTTTTCACCTTGGGCTGTGTAAGGCTGCACAGCATCTTCAATATTTTCTCAAGCAAGTAGCTCTTCCTGATGCCTGTGCTGAACATTCTTACTTTATGCATGTGATCCAGTTAAATTCATTCTGACTTATGGGTGCTCCAGGTACATAAGAAACATAAATGAAGTCACAGAGTCACTCAAGGCAATTCAAATCTGCCCTTGATGTATTTGCAGACTTTGGATGATTTGGGAGGTATCTTTTGTCCGTGGATGATAGATTTTATTTAAAAATGGATTTATCATCATCTTCTAAATCATAACACATTGTTACATAAGCAAGAAAACTTTGTGTCTCAATAAGGAAGGGGTTATGACTGCATACTGTTCAGTCTCCAGTAAAGGACTCTTCCCATGATAAAAGGTTTTTGTATTCATATAGATTTGAAAAGATAGAACAGTAATCTCTTAAAATAAGAAATGCATGACTAGAGGTATGGTAGGCAGTAGGCAGAAAATTTAGTTATTACAATGGAATCCATAGATACATCTTTCTTCATTTTTCTTAAAATTATCTCCTTGCAAAAATATTTTTTTTAAGTTATTTTTGGTTCAAAGCAAGAGAGAAATAGCTCCTTGATCATTCCAGACTGCATAGTTTTCGATAACTTCCAAGCCCAGTTAAGGCATAATTCCAAGAATTCAGGTTCAGATCAATCAATCAATCAGTCAAATTATAAAGTTTCTTGTTCAGTATTTAATGTTTCAATGTGATCTAAATATAATATGTATGAAAATTTTACGGTACTGGATGAATTTATACATGTATAGCAATGGTTTAATAAAAAGCCTAATTTTGCCAGTAGGGAATGTGAATTCAGGTAGAGAGAAAGTAGCCAGTCACCACTCTTCCCTTCTGCTTAACCCATTCCTTTAATAAGCTGGGAGGGTCACAGGATACACAAAATACAACACATATGGAAAACGTGTGCACAAACTGGAGACCAGAAGGATGTGTAGAACGGAAACTCTAGGTATCGCTAATTTGAATATTTCTAATTGTTCAGGCAAATGTTCAAGATCCTTTTGGGGGGGAACATGAACATGTGAAATAACGCATTTCAATGCCACGTGAACATGACGTTTCCTTTGCTGCTGCACACTTTGTGCATGTCATCTGGGATCTCCCAGTGCAACATCTGTGGACTGCCGTTGCCTGTCCTGCTCATTGGGGAACAGCAGCTCCCTCCCACTGTGGGTTACTCTGGGGAAGGAGGCGGCACACTCTTTCCTAGGCCATCCACTCCACAAACGGCCTCAGTAAAGGTGCTGCACCACATGGCCAAGTTTTCATTTGCATTTCAAGATGGTAAGAACAAAATCTTAGTTTTGACTTCTGCCTGGCCCCTGCAGCAGTGTGGGTCTGATTTTTGTCAGGGTGAAATAAGAAGTGACAAACATGTAACAATATACCTTGTTGCAGAACTGAACTCTTCTGTACGGTCTCCTACAAGCCGCAGGCAGTGCAAGCAGAGATGGAGTGTCTGAGCCACTTCCTAGCTGCCTGGTGCCTTGGCTCAGAAGACCTGTGATCGATGGTGGAAAGCAATACTACAAAGATGGGAAGAGTGCAATCAGCTGCAATACTTCAGGATGTGGAAGACATCTAAGCTACCCTTCCTCCTTGTAGGCTGTGATAAATGAGCAGCAAAGCACTGCAGGTGAGCACTGAGAAGAAAGTTGAGACACTGGAAAGCTGGGATCCATGGCTCCTTCCCAGACATTTTGAGGTTGGGAAGACCTATGCATTTCAGAAGGAGCTTGTGCTCCTCTCCTTCCAGGTGATACCCAGGAAGTCATAGTGGGCTTTTTGCTCTCAGGAGCCACTTTGGTTGTTTGCTAGAGTCCCTAACTGCTGTTTCCTCCTTCCCCCTCCCCCAAAAAAAAGTGTTGCAGGCCTTGCAGATTATTCTGGAAGCTTCCCTGACAAGGTTGCTCTGCATGCAGCCCAGTATTCACAGAGTAAGTGAATCTCATTCACAGAATGAGATCAGCAAAATCAGTGGGATGTACCTACAACACCCCTAATTTTTGATGATTCCTTCTCTTAACCTGGCTCATGAGTACCCTGGCTGTCCCACCTGCCAGTAGGACCACTGCAGAGGAAAGTGTGGGGCCACCACCAGCATCCACTTCACTACAGGATGCTGCCAACTACCACTTGGGCAAAAAGGCACTTGAGGCAGGTGGTCAATGCAGCTCAGCTTTGATTCACAGGTTCCCTGGGATGTCTTTCTCTCCTCAGGATATCATGCATTTGCATTGTTATGTCACCTCTGCCATTAGATCTCTCCTTTGTCCATCTCTTTATTGCCTGACTGCACACAGACAGCTGAAGCAAAATAGTGAGGGTGGTAACTATTCTCTGTTCAGTTGGACAAAGAAATAGTTCTGTCTTCTGTGGTGCTTACGAATATCCACCACAAGCTTCTCCTGTCTGTCTACGTCAACCATAGCAATGTTCAGCACATTCTTTGGCTGAGTTACTATAGCTCAAAACCACAATTCAATGGCACAAACCAGGAATCAGGGCATTTGACGAGGCAGGGAAGAGGTGGATGCTACGTGTTCAGTAACAACAGGCATTGCTTGCATGCTGTGAGGAAGAAATGGTCCTTCCCTAGGAGGAGGAGTGGGGATGGGACAGTGCTGGTTTGTAGCAACTTCCTGGGAATAATGAACAGGAGGCACCTTCAGGTGGGTGAGGTGGATGGGAAGGAGGACAAGAGAAGAAAAGAGGAAGGAAAGACAGAACAGGCCAATAGCCGCTATTATTGACACCTATGATACTTTGCAGCAAATATTCATAGAAGCAGATGCAATCCTGAACTGTGTCACTACAAGTCAGCACTAGGTCATCTTTCTGCAAATCAAAGGGAGCCTGCCCTGATATTATCCCAACATCAGATATTTGAGAAGGTGATGGCATGTTTAGCTAGAAAAAGTGATCTGTGCAGGAACAACAGTGAAGGCTGATGTCTCGGGAACTGCTTGGAAGTGGCTGAATTTTTACTTCAATCCTCATATCTGTGCTACCGTCATAAATGGCTACCATTAGTAAATGATGGCTATTTGAAAGGGGAGGAGATTCTATATTAATTCTAATTTAACTTCAGTAAATACATTCCTAGGTGGACAAACAAGTTCAACAAAGTTTGTGGGGGAGCAGCAGAAGGCGGCTGCCCTGCAAGGGCAGGTGAGCTGGGCGACGAGGGGGACAGCAGAGCAGGCTGGGCTATGCTGTCACCAACAAGGACACAGCCCCGCAACATCCACACAAAGTGAGCAGGGCAGGGACGATGGTAGTGATCGGGGACAGCCACAGTGCTGGATCACTGGGCAAGTCTGTGGGGACGAGGGTGGGACAAGGTCGCGTCAGGAAAGTGCAGCCAGTAGGCCAGAGTCAGAGAGGCACAGGCACAGCATGCAAGGTAAGGCCTGAGCCTAAATACAACCCTGAAGCCAAGAGGTGGAAATCAAGGCGTGGAGGGCAATATCTTGAGAAATCCTCAAACAAGTCACCTGCAAGTCTGGCAAAGGGAAAGGGACAAAGAAGATCCTAGCAACAAGAAGCGTGTTTTCCTTCTGGGAACAGACTCCGACTGAATACAGAAGCACAAGCAGAACTGCCATGAAATCTGCCTGTATACAGTTAATGCGGTGAATAAAGCATTTTTGCTCTGCATTGCCGGCCCAGGGTCGGATTTTCCATCGCGTGGAACCGGCGCCCAGAACTCCCCTTCCAAATGTCGGTCTGTGTTCAGGGAATCAATTCTTCCATAAGACCTGAAAGCACAAAAAAAGTTAGGAGAGCAACAGGCTGACCGAGTATCTCTGTGGGCTGTTGCTGCGGGAAAGACAGTGCTTTGCAAGAACAAAAGGGTGCTAAAACCCCTGTCTTCAGATGTGCAAATTTTTTAGTTTGTCTTAGATACGTTCCCATTTCCTTTGACGTCGGGTTGGTAGATCCACCCTGAAAAATGAGTTCAGCTTGCTCGTCTTCAGCTCTCCATACAATTTAGTTCGATTTTAGAAAGACATCAGACTAACCTTTGTGGCTTGTATGTTTTTGTTTCCTTATGCTTGTGGCTGCCGGGCGAAGTTTGATAAGCAACTCCTAAAGGAAAACTGATTTATACTGCCTGGGATTTTTTTTTCTACCGCGCCTTCTGGTGCTGATTCCAGCTGTTTCTCATCACCTCTTTCCATGGCACTTAGCTTTCTCTCCCAGACGATATGCAGTACACGCCAGTGTCTATCAGGGAGAAGACTTTGGCAGACAACAAATGGCAGAGAGGTGACACATGTCTGCAAAAAGCCAAGGAGAAGAGGGGTTTAATTTATATTCTTTTCATTTCAAGAAAAAAAAAAATAACCCTGGAACCATGCGACTTTCTAAGGGTACAGATATTATGCAAGCGAAAGTGTTGTTTGATAAAATATTTGTTTATATCGGTGATGGTTGCCATAGTTTCGAGGCGACAAGGCACTTCATCCCACTACTGAGAAGAGGAACTTTATCCCCACCTCAAGATATTCTCACCGTTGTTTCTAACTATTCCACTCTGAAGGGACCGTATGAAGCTGTTTTTGGACAGCTAAGGATAACACAGAAAATTAATTAGTGATAACTAATGTGTAGCTCTTAATTAGGCGAAGGGTGGCTTCCCTGCCAAATCTGTGCACGAGTGTGTGCTACTGACGGAACGGTGGAGGCTCCTCCCGGATAATCTGCCCCTTTTCTAGGCTGGGTAGAGAGTTTCGACTGCTGAAAGGCACAGTGCCGGGCTGCCCCGACCGCTGCCTATACAGACTTCCTTGTGCTTCAAAGAGCGAAGGGATGCTAAGGACTCCGCACCGCCCCTTCGCTGAGGGCTCTACCGGAGCCTCCCTCTCCCCCGGCCGGAGATCCCTCCCACGGCCGTACGTGTGCGCGGAGCCCGGAGCCGCAGCTGCAGCCGCCGCCGCCGTGGAGAGGCGATGGAGTGTGCCGGCCTAAAGCTCGAGGAAATCGTGGAGGAGTTAGCGTGGGGAAATATTGAGGATGGGTCCGGGGAGAGGCGGTGTTGTGTGAGTAGGCTGCCAGTCAGTGCCCTGCTGTGACTCAGCCTGACCGCCTCAGGCTCTCCTCTCCGGTTTCTCCATTCGCGGCTATTTCCCGTACGAGTGAGCTCCGCCACAGGTCTGGGCATCAGCAAACGGAGGGACGGAGGTCTAGGGAGAAGTTCAGTGCTCCCATCGGGAGCACTGCCCCTACCAACGGGGTAAAACACGGATTTTACTTCAGCAGTTCCAGCACTCTGAAAATTTCCATGTACAGTCGCTTTTCCCTCAACAACCAGCCAAGACAGAGCCTCAGAACCGAGAGGCGAAGCAGGGCAGGATTGCTGCCGGCCCCACGCCGGTCCCTCCCGGGTAGGGCGGGCAAGGTGGGGCGCAGCGGCTGGGGAGAGGAGCTGCTCCGGGACACGGCTGGGAGTGCCCGCAACCCCTCTGTTTCCGCACTTACCGCTGAAGCCCGATAAGGGTTAATTTGGGACCCATGAGTATGACAGCTTTGTTCAAGGGCTTCCGGCAGCGGTGCAAGAAGCAGAAGGTAATTAAACCCCTAACACTAATGYTTCCAGAAAGTAACAGCCAGATGAGACAAATACAGATTCGTTACAGGACTGTGTGTGTAATTAACACCTCAGTCACAAGGGCAGGCCGGGAGCAGAGCGGGGAGCGCGGCTGGGAGCAGAGCGCGGCGGGAAGCGGCGCCGGGGCCAGAGAGGAGCAAGCCAGGGCTTTACGCTGGGCGCAGCCGCCGAGCTACTGCTCGCAATGGGCACCTTCGCGACCATCTCGTCCCACCTAGGCTGAGCGGGGGTGGGTCCCACCGCTGAGCCATCCTTGGGCAGGGCGGGCAGCGCCCTGCTCGGCAAACAGGAACACGGAAATCCACGAGTAGGTAGGTAGTCCCGGCACTGTGCTGTCGCGGCTTGCGTAAGCTCGACCGAAGAAACCCGAAATGAAACTGGTAAAATATGATCGACGTGAAGTGCACAACACACTCACTCCCACGTCATCAAGCAGCAGCAGAAGGAAAACCTGATGTCCCCTTCCAAGTGCTCGGGGGTCCCAACACGGAGCACTTGTTACAGTGACCTTAGAGACCGCTTCTCTCAACAGCCCACTGCTGTGTTCCAGTACACTGCTTTGTTCAGTGTACACATCCTTCACTTCCTTAACGTTCTATACGTTTACCATAAAATTATAGGCACACACACAGAGCGTGTCTCCGCCACACACATCGCACTGTACTCCCGAAAAAGCCAGTGCACCGCGAAACACACATTAGATTTTCACTCCCCGACGCAAACTTCACCTTGCACCTCCCGACACACACATCGCTCTGCGCGCGACGGCGCAGAGATCGCGCCTCTCCTCCCACACACATGCATCGCTCTGCACCGGCTGAAAAACACATTGCTGTGCTCCGACTGACAACAACATCGCTCACACACATCGCCCTGCGTACGACAGCCCCACCTCTCTGCGCCTCCCGAAACACCCATCGCCCTACGTCGTCGTCTTCCCCTCCCCCTTTCCGAAGCACACCGCTCTGCTCCCCGACGGACACACACATCGCTCAGCGCCCCGCCACACACACATTCCCCTGCGTACGACACAGCCATCGTTGTGCGTCCCCCCCGAAACACATCGCTCTGCACCCCCAAAAACCACGACTCTTACGTCCCGACACACACAGCGCTCTGCACCTCTGCTCCCCCAACACACACTACACCCTAAGCCCAACAACACGCACATCGCTCTGCTCCGACTGACAAATACGTTACTCAGCGCTCGACAGCTCACACATCGCTCCGCTCCTCCCCTACACAGGTRTCGCTCCGCTCTGCGACGGACACACACACACATCGCTCCACTCCCCGAAGACACCCACCATCGCTCCGCGCCCCACGACGCACAAATCGCCCYGCGTACCACAGTCCCATCGCTCTGCGCCTGCCGAAAGATACATCGCTCTCCGCCTCAACGACATACACTTCGCTCTACTCTCCCCAACACTCACTACTTCCTGAGTCCAACGACATGCACATCGCTCTGCACCACCCAAAACCACATTACCCTTACGCCCCGACACTCCCATCGCTCTGCGCCGACTGACACACACATTGATCCGCTTCTGCCCTACACCGGTACCGCTCCGCGCGACGGACACAAACATCGCTCCGCGCCCCACAACACTCCCATCGCCCTGCACCGATTGACTACACATCGCTCCGCACCCCACGACGCACAAATCGTTCTGCGCCCAAGAAACACAAATCCCTCAGTTCTCCATGACACACAGACAGCACATACGGCTCTGCGGCGACGGGAAACACATCGCCTTTCTCCCAGTGTCAACACACGTCGCTCTGAGCCCCCCACAACACACATCGTCCTGCGCCCCAAAGACACAACCATCGCTCCACGGCGCACACATCGCCCTGCGTACGACAGTCCTATCTCTCCGCGCCTCCGAAACACACATCGCTCTGCGTGTCGCCCACCCTTCCCCCCGAAACACATCGCCCTGTGCCTCAACGACACACACATCGCTCCGCTCCCTCTGAAACACGCTATACGCGCTGAGCCCGACGACACACACATCGCACCACCGCACCGCGCCTGAAGAAGCAACCACCGCACCACCGCACCGCGCCTCCCGAAGCAACCATCACACCATCGCACCGCGCCTGCCAAAGCAATCATCGCATCATTGCACCATCGCACCGCGCCTGCCAAAGCAACCATCGCAGC
>JASVER010000168.1:1158772-1185787 GCA_030449065.1 Oceanodroma leucorhoa
GCGCCTGTCAAAGTAACCATCGCATCATCGCAGCATCGCACCGCGACTGCCAAAGCAACCATCGCAGCATCGCACCACGCCTGCCGAAGCAACCATCGCAGCATCTCACCGCGCCTGCCGAAGCAACCATCGCATCATCACACCGTCGCACAGCGCCTGCCGAAGCAACCAGCGCACCACCGCAGCATCGCACAGTGCCTGCCGAAGCAACCATCGCACCATCGCGCCGCGCCTCCCGAAGCAACCATCGCACCACCGCACCGCTCCTGCCGAAGCAACCATCGCACCATCGCACCGCGCCTGCCGAAGCAACCGTCGCAGCATCTCACCACGCTTGCCGAGGCACATTACACTTTCGCCCCGATACACACATCCCTCTGCTCCCCGAAGACACTCCCATGGCTCTACACCGACGGACTTCGCTCAGCGCCCCGCGATGCTGGCACCTCTCTGCGCCAAAGAAACACACATCCCTTTACTCCCCAGGATTCACAGAGGGCCACGCACAGGGCTCTGCAGCGACGACAAACGCATCGCTCTTCTCCCCACAACACACACCGACCTTCGCCGAACCGCAGCGCACATCGCCCGGGGCGGAAACTCCCCCCGCCCCCGTTTCTTTGGCCTCAGTGAGCCACTGCCGCCGGAGGTGGGGCTTCCTCAGCTGCGATTAGCTATAAAAGGGGCTCCCGCAGGCAGCAGCGTTATCCCGTGCTTTGCTATCGCTGCCCGTCGGCGAGTGAGACGCTCGTTTGCTGCGATGCCCGAGCCGGCCAAGTCCGCCCCCGCGCCCAAGAAGGGCTCTAAGAAAGCCGTCACCAAGACGCAGAAGAAGGGCGACAAGAAGCGCAAGAAGAGCCGCAAGGAGAGCTACTCGATCTACGTGTACAAGGTGCTGAAGCAGGTGCACCCCGACACGGGCATCTCGTCCAAGGCCATGGGCATCATGAACTCCTTCGTCAACGACATCTTCGAGCGCATCGCCGGCGAGCCTCGCGCCTGGCGCACTACAACAAGCGCTCCACCATCACCTCGCGGGAGATCCAGACGGCCGTGCGGCTCCTGCTGCCCGGCGAGCTGGCCAAGCACGCCGTCTCCGAGGGCACCAAGGCTGTCACGAAATATACCAGCTCCAAGTAAGCTGCTTCTGCGCCCGACCTGCTCGATCCAAAGGCTCTTTTAAGAGCCATGAATTCTTTCGTTTGAAGAGCTTTGTCATTGGTGTTTTCCGACAGTTATTTAACTTCCCTGACTTCTAAATCCCGCTTTCATAGTGTCCTTCAGGACCAGGTTTTTCGATGTCTCTGAGGTCTTAATCTGATGCTGTAAAATGCAAAATAACAGAAACTTCGAAAATGCCCATCAGGGGGCAGCAGGGGCTAAGAAATCGCAGTCGTTGACGCGCGATTAGAACTTATCTGACTGTTAGTCCGTTCTGAAATCATTAACTATCTTTTATTAGGAACCTTAGAATAAAAAAGTACTAGGAAATAGCTTCATTAATCCTTTAAGGCATATACTTTAAACAGAAGATTTTCTCCAGAGAGGAAAGACCAATGAAACAAAGTACTAAAAAAACGTGTTTCCTTACCAATTATTTAAATCCTCAAAGGCACTTTTAAACTATATTGCCATATGTCTATGACTGATAACATAAAAGTTCATGGTATGAGAACAGGGAGAAGGGATGGAACAGGGCTGAAACCTGCCTGAGTCAGGGAGAGCAAGCACCGTAACCACTTTCTCTTTCTTTCATTTCAGACACCAGGGACTTTCACTGAGCAATGGAACGCAGGAAGCGGATGGTGCAGGGAAGGTGCCCTACAAACACCTGGCAATTCAAGCAGCCCGCAAGAGTGCATGCACAASAGGTAGTGTGAAGAAGACTCACTGGTAATGAAATAGCTGGGTTCAGTAAGGCACAGGAAGCCATAAAGCTGTAAGTGTATACAGACCACAAAAAGTAAGGACAAGATATAGGAGTTGCGTTTTTAATACTGAACTATGCTAGAGCTTTTAGATCATTGGGATTGAACGTTCATTATTAAAATAATCAAAACATGCAGTAACTAAGGGTGAACTAAAATCAGAAGTTACAGCTCTTTTACTGAAAATGTGGGTGGCTCTTAAAAGAGCCTTTGGGTTAAACAGTGTTTTCAACAGCTTTTACTTGGAGCTGGTGTACTTGGTGACAGCCTTGGTGCCCTCRGAGACGGCGTGCTTGGCCAGCTCGCCGGGCAGCAGGAGCCGCACGGCCGTCTGGATCTCCCGCGAGGTGATGGTGGAGCGCTTGTTGTAGTGCGCCAGGCGCGAGGCCTCGCCGGCGATGCGCTCGAAGATGTCGTTGACGAAGGAGTTCATGATGCCCATGGCCTTGGACGAGATGCCCGTGTCGGGGTGCACCTGCTTCAGCACCTTGTACACGTAGATCGAGTAGCTCTCCTTGCGGCTCTTCTTRCGCTTCTTGTCGCCCTTCTTCTGCGTCTTVGTRACGGCTTTCTTRGAGCCCTTCTTGGGCGCGGGTGCAGACTTGGCCGGCTCAGGCATCACAGCTAAATGCGCGCCTGTCACTCACCAACAAGCACCGATAACGAAACACGGGATAACGCCACCGCCCGCTGGAGCCCCTTTTATAGCAGCGCTGTGCAAAGCAGCCGCTCGACAGCGTCGCATCGCCATTGGCTGGAAGGTCTCCTTCAGGTCGTCTCGTCACGCTCAGCTTTGCTATTGGACACCTCTCGATTCGCGTTCCCATTGGCTGTCGGAACAGCTTCTCCTCCGCAGCCTATCAGCGAAGGCGCCGCCGCTCCGGCCGAGCCGGATATTAAGCGGGCGGGCGGGCRCGGCCGGGAGCAGGTCGGTGTTTCTGTGCAGCTGGTGCGGGTGTCGGTTGGCTGAGTCGCTGCGATGTCGGGCCGCGGGAAGCAGGGCGGGAAGGCGCGCGCCAAGGCCAAGTCGCGCTCGTCGCGGGCCGGGCTGCAGTTCCCYGTGGGCCGCGTGCACCGGCTGCTGCGCAAGGGCAACTACGCGGAGCGGGTGGGCGCCGGCGCCCCGGTGTACCTGGCGGCCGTGCTGGAGTACCTGACGGCCGAGATCCTGGAGCTGGCGGGCAACGCGGCCCGCGACAACAAGAAGACGCGCATCATCCCCCGCCACCTGCAGCTGGCCATCCGCAACGACGAGGAGCTCAACAAGCTGCTGGGCAAGGTGACCATCGCGCAGGGCGGGGTGCTGCCCAACATCCAGGCCGTGCTGCTCCCCAAGAAGACCGACAGCCACAAAGCTAAAGCTAAATGAACACATCAAAGACTAATCAGGAAACAGCACAATCAAAAAAAGGCTCTTTTCAGAGCCGCCCACAACGGTTATAAAGGGTTGTGTCACTCTGTGTGGTCTTGGTCCTTCTAGCGAACGCAGGCAGAAACATGTAAGCTGTTTTTTTTTTTTTTTTAAAGTGTTTGCCTTAACTATGCTCTTCTTTGTTCCTGCTTGCCCAAGCTTTTTGTAAGGTGTTTGTTGTTTTATTAATACTAGATGTTACTTTTTAAAAAGCTTGGACCTATCTGCTAAGGGATTCAATTTACTTGCTTGTTGCTTTTTTGGAATTATTTCCTACTTTAATAAAATTTCTATTCTTTGAGAAAGTCTGAACACTTAACGTGTCAGCGGTAGCAACTACGTTTTTGTATGATATTGGAGTAAACATTGTGCCTTCTAATAAGTGAACTCTAGCTTTGCTGTAAGTGCTTTATGCAGCTTTAATTAGAGGGCGATATAGACCGAAGTCTTCATATAAATCGAGATTATTTCTATTCTGTTGGAGAGTATCAAAGAGTAGCCGATTGCTGTTGCAACTACGGGCAACACAGCGTTTTCAAACTCGGATGGGGAGGTGGGRGGAGCGAAGCGTACACACAAGAAATAAAACCCTGAAGCAATCACGCGGTCCTAGCAGTGACCCTGAACCAATTTTTTCACAACAGGTGGGATGTTGCCCGTCTCGGGCCCCTTGTTGATTTCCATTTTTCGCTGCATTTTAACTATCATGTGAGAGAATCCCGGTGGCTTTCCTTGGCACAAGTAACTCTGCAGAGCATTAGGGAAGGATTTCAGGTAGGGCAGGGTTGCCAGCGTTTTCAGCGAGCTGCCTGATGTGAYGTTGCACCACGGTGACGGCTGCTGTGTTATGCTGGAAAGAGCACTATCGCTTTTAATTTCGTTTTTCTGGCACTACTGGCTGGATCTGTCCCCTCTTCTCCATGAGGTACGGGGTGTTTCGAGCTCCCGCCTCGTTTTGGGAGAAGGTGGGTGGTTCTTAGAAGAGCTGCTGCTGTTCCAGCAGTTGCACAGTGTTGCTTTAAAGTCATTTCTCTGCTTTGGTGCTGCCCTGCTTGCTTCTGATTTCCTTCTGGTTTTAGTGGGACTCCTTGCTGCTTTTTTAGCCTTACAGCCTTGTGCAGGCTTTTGGCCGCAGAGGCTGCCAGCTTCTTGACTTTCCTGGGGCTCTTTTTTGCGCTCTGTGGAGGTGGACACGGCCTTGGTGATCAGCTCGGTGGCACTGGAGCAACAGGAGTAGTTTTCAATGTGACCACAGTTTTCTCCATCTCTTTTCTCCAGTATAGGGAAAAGAGAGATGTGGGCTAATATATCTGTGGACCTGGTGCTCACTGAGTTTAGCTTTCCTAAAATTGAGTCGGTAATAAGTTCACCCATCTACAGGGGAGGGAAGTCTCCGCTCCTCCCTGTGTCTGTTTTTCTTCCACATAATGACACTGTTGTCCGCAAATCGGCATCACTAGGAATTGTAGCAAAAATGGGGAAGGGCCCTGTGAAACCCCCTGGGTACATGTGCATCATCTCAATGTTGTGTGAGAGGATTTAAATTCTAGTTTCTAGACTGTAGACACTTTCAAGAGGACAATCTTTCGGATTTCTTTCCCTTATAATTGAATGCTCTGGTATCAACAGTACAAATGCAATAATACAGACGATACAGTATTCATTATTGCTTTTGTAGTTATTCCTCTTATTTCTCTGTTGCAGAATGTGTTTAGGCATTATGTAGCTCTAGTTTCAAATCATATATCTGCTAAACGAAGCCTGAAAAAATATTAAATAAACCTGTAGTATTATGTGAGGTCTAAACTGTGAAGGGCCACAAGGCCTCCAATGGGTTTCATACAGCTAGACACTTCTGTGAAGTCGCTTCATAGATGTGGCTTATCAAAACTAGGGTAAGTGGACAGATTTTTTTTAAAAAAACATATATATTTCTTAGCAAGGCGAGTGTGAACGGCTACAGTCTCATATAAGCCGCCCAGACAGATTCCCGTTATTCCTTTAACATTAACTCGGTTTTGCAACGACACAGTGAGAAAGAAAGGTGAAAACGGCTGAGTTCAAGAGAAATCTGACTCCTCGAGCTCGTGTGAATGGAGACCACTTAGCAAGTCTGACGAGCCGCCGCTCTGGGCGGTAAAAGGCAGCGCATCCTCCGCCCCCCTCCCGGCGGGTCCCGCTTCGGGCCCGCTCCTGAGCCGCGCAGATCGGCCGCTGATGGGGCAGTCGCCACTAAAAATCCTTCCCTCTTCACCCACCAAGTTTGAGGAAAGGGGGGGAAGTGTGCGCTGGTTCGGCACGTAGATTGAAGAGCTGGCTATACGTTGAAACGAATTAATTATTTATGAATTGGTTTCTTTCTTCTTTGTGTGTTTTATTCCTTGAGGGAGGGAAGCAGAAAAAGAACCAAAACGCTCAAAGGGCTTTTATATCTACTAAGCAGTGCTGGCTTTACTGTATGATTTAATCCCACAAGTTTAATCCGGATACGTTAACGGAGGAGAGCTCAGGCTGAAGCCGAGTTATTTCATCTCTGTGTAAACGCATCAGGCGGCGGATAACGGAGCGGGCAGCGACTGCTGAAGGGCGAATCCCTGCCAGGATCCCTCGTTTCTCCAGCGACGACGAAACCCTCCGGGTTTGTCGGTCCGGCCGCGGCAAGCGGAGATTTTCCCATTTCCCGCGCCGGTGCCAGAGACGGGGATTTAAGGACTGATCCGCCTCCAGGTGGGGAGGGAACCGGGGTCCATTGCGGACCAGTCGAAGGACGGAGCGAGGTGTAACACGGCCTGACGAGAGAAGAGAAGCTGGGGGGGAGGCTGGGCTGGGCGGAGAAGGACGAGGCGGAGGGGATGGGGGCGTTGTGGGGTTGGAGGCTGAGCGGGCCGCGCTGCTCTGCGACATCCTCCAAACCCCCTGCACTGCAAGAGACGCCTGGGAACAGCGGGGAGAAGCCAAACAAAAGGGTCGGATATCTCCGGGAAGGGCAGAGCAGGGCTCCGGATTTTTAAATCCAGACATAAGCTATTTCCTTTTCACTTTTTCATCAATTAAAGTATTTTTAACTCTTTCATTGTCAAGAAATAAACCTGTAAATTAAGTGGAAGAGTCCGCGTTATTCATTTCAGGTAAATGCTGTAAATAAACCCCACTTCTTCTGAAGCTTCCTGATGTCCCCTGTTGTTTATACCCTGTGCCATTTCCTGCTGAGAAATACGGCCTTTCATGCAAATGTTCTCGGGTGGAAAATACTGTAAAAATGAAAAAAGAGTAAATGACTTGTCTGCCTTCATGGTGTTATGAAAAGGGTTAATCGCTCTGATTGCCTTTATCAACGTTTTAGAAACCCTCATTGTTTGATTTTTGTCCCGTCAATAAATGCACAATTAGAAGCTGCTATTGTAAGTCTGAAGTACAACACATACACATCCCGTGAGGTTTTGCGTGACATTTAAAGTATTGGTTAACGCTAAAACTCCAGGAGCTAAATGTGCCTTACACCTATGTGACCATTTCATTTCTTCCATGGGATTTGTACCAGCGATTTCAAAAGTCGGAGTTTAAAAGCCCCTGCATGTAGGGAGTAGAACCGGTTCAAATCCATTATCTGGGCTTTCTGAACCAGCTCAGCTGAGCCCAGGCACCCGGGTTTGCCTGTGATGCAGTCAGCCGGGTCTGCCGGTGCTTGGAGAACAGGAGGAGGCAGCCCTATTTAAAGACGTATTTCGATGTGTAGAAAGATTGGGGCTATGCCATTCCTGTAGTAATTCTTGTCCTCTTTTCTAAGTGGGATGATTAAAGACGCTAACCTTGCTGTGTCCCAAGCACACAAGGCAAAAAAAACTTTATCATGTGGACTGTTCAGATTGTTTCACGTTGCGGTGGCTGCTACTGGCTACAAAAGGAAAAGGGAATGCATACAAGAGATGCATGCATTTCTTCATAGCTCTGATGCTGCACAAAGGCAGTGCAAGATCCTTTACTCTGTCTGAAGTCTAAATTTAACCTGTAACTCTCCACGTGTGCCCTGTTCTTATTTTGGGAATTATTTCTTCCATTTTCCTATGACCCTTTCAAGCACAAAATATACAAGCAATGCAAGTAGGACTACAAGTACAAAAAGGTTGTGGATTTTACTGCTGGTGAAAATTCCAAGCTGTCCTGATACCCCTTTCGCACACAAACTACTTATTTTCTAGTTTTAAAATGCAAGTATGTCCATAATTGCTTCCTGAGCTTGTCTGTGTTAAAAAATGAATGGATGAACCTTTGTGATTAATACTTAATATCATTTTTGACAAGGAATGCTTTTGTAACAACCTTTCCCTCAGGACGGGCCATCAAGTAATTTAGTTCTTCCCAGCCACCAAAGAAACACAAACCAAAACCTAAAAAAACCTTTCCAACTACACAGGCCTCTGATTCTGTGACCCCAGTCCCTGAAGAAAGAGCTGCCCCTGCTCATTGTAATGCTTCTTCCTTCTTGTAGGTATGTGAGCTGGGAAGAGAGCAGGGGTGTTCCCAGCTGCATTCCCCTCTACTTCCAGCCTTCTTCTCCAGTGTCACGTCTCGAGCTGCGCTGTGCTCTGATACAGCACAATCCTGAGACCAGGTTTTTGGAGCCCAGGGACTCAATTTTTTCCTTTATAATCTGAACCAGGCACATTTTCATTACTGACCAAAAGCATTACATCAAGGTGTATATAAGACCAAATGTTTTTCCCTAGCTGCAGTTAAAACTTTCTCCCTCAATGGTAATTATTTTGAGATATATTCTTTTCTATTAAAGCTGGAAATGAAAGTCTCTGGGAAACTAACAGAGCAATAATTTTCCCTGTGTGTTGAGTAATTATAACCTCCGGACATTAGGAAAAACAATTTGATTTCATAAACAGGTGAGCAGGTATTGATTTAGTGCATTTAAAAAAAGAGCAGGAAGTAGTATAAAATTGCTATAGCCAGTGTGTGATTTGTTCAGGTTTTGGATCAGGTGTATGGCATCTATTTCTCATTTCTGATACACTGTCCAGTCAGTTAACTAATGAATACAGTTATTTGTTTACCCAGCTGGTGTATTTCACTTTTGCAGAAATAAAAGAACTTTTTCTTTTGAACATGATTATTAATAAGTATAAATTTTACTATAGGTATGCTGATCTAAAGAAGATATAAGTCTTTCCAATAATGCTACTAACTTTATTATTCTATTAAAAATAAGATAGGTGATTTTTTTGTAGCTGTTTGGATTGTTCTTCAGTATTCTTTATGGCTGGTTATTCACTACAGGAGTAAACTGTAAAATAACTCTGATAATTTGATATACAAAAGGTTGCTGATGTAAAAGAAGTATTTTGACAGAAATGTTTGTATAACCAAAAATAAATATACCCGATATTTTAGTTGCTGTGAATAAAGATGTATTTTGAAGATAGACACGGAGGGTAGATAAAAATACAGCACAAAGGGCCTGTTTAAAGATTACGTATTCTAGCGCTTCCCAGTGTTGAGAATTGGTAGGATTAATAGCCTTACTTAGCACTAGAAGCTAAAGTAGTTGAAGCCTTAGACCGCAAGAGCTGACCAAGAGTAAACTTTTTGATAAAACTAATGCTGCAAACACAGAACTAGCTGCAACCAGCAGATGCAAGCAGAATGAAGAAGATAGGGACCAAGGAAACAATTCCAAAAGAATGAGGTAACTTCAGAAGGCAGCCAGCCCAGTGACCAAGAAAACCAGTAAGAAATCAAGAGACCACTGACCAGAATTAAGTGATTGGACTTGGGATCAGGTGCTGGGTGGTACAGGTATAACTGGGGGGTGTGATCTGGGGTAGGGGTCCCTCTTTGGCGGCAACCAGCTCCAGCTGCTCTGCATGTTGTATAAACAAACCACTTATTTACTCAGCAGATTGGAGACTCATCTTCTTTGAGCAGGAACCTAGGGCTAAGCCCTGTTGAGATGGCATCCGCATAATTCTTACCATAGTCTAGGTGGCAGTGGCATAATTCCTGCTGCACCAGGATGATGTATTAGAACATTGTGCCATCTTCCTGTTGCTGGGTGATGTCATCTGGGTAGAGTGGATTTAAGAATAAAAAGAAAACTGCTTTGAACTGAATAGGAAAGAACATTAAAGAATATGAAAGGTGGAAGAATATGGTATCATATGATTTTATATCCACACTAYTTGCTTTATTAATTTTGAATGTTCGTCATCCTGTGGGATGAAATTGTTAGTTTGCTCTTCTTGCTGAACCTAAATCCTACTACTTTTACCTCTGGTAAAAAGAACAAGTACACAAAATTTTCCATGGTAGTTATTTTTTGTCGTTTCAGAAACTTTGGTCTCAGCACTGATGGAAAATATCGGATGTGTTAGAACCAGATCTGCTGATGTGTGTGTGTGCACATAGAAATGTTATGTTCACATTTTAGCCCCCTAATACTGCCTTATCATTCATACTGAGATTGGAAGCAGCAATTATAAGCAACATTTTATTTTCTGTTGAGTGAAGAGTTTCATGAGCCCAGAAACAATTTCACATACAGAAACAGCCTTTTTTTAAAAAAAAAAATCCCCTGAAATTTGTCTGAAAGCTACGTTAATGAAGCGTGAAGCATGGAGCATACAAAGTCAGGAAAGGCAAAAAGAATGCTTATGGATTCCTGAACTGGGAGGCCAAAAGGCACCACCGAGCTCCTACTTTAATTCAGGCAACAGGGCTGCCCTGTGATAGCTGCAGTTTGAACAAAGGTCTTTATTTAGGACAGCATAACTGACTTTGACTTTTACGTGACTGATTATTGAGAATAATAGCCACTGACAAACTGTTCCAAAGATCACCGCCCACTGTCAAAATCTGAGCACTTTTAGTATATGGTATTTTCTAGAGTCCTTTTCTAGTGACCCACACATCTCCTTACACAAAAACCTAGACACTGGAATATAGTACGTTTTATTCATCCTTTTAGGTAGTGGACACATAGAGAGGCCCAGAATACGCACACTGTGTCAGAGTTTGCACAAAGGCACTTGGAGAGCAGATTTCTAAACTCCATTTGAAACTGCTGGAGAACTGAGTATGGAGGATGCCTCTTACCACTGGGTATCAGAAATCCAATCTAAGAGATGCCCATCAGCCTTCAAGCTGAAATTAACTTTGATAAATCGGTGGCCGATTTAAGAGAGAACTGGAGCCTCCCTCCGTACTTGTACATGTACCCAACAACATGCAGGCAGTACTAGAAGGGTTGACTTTTGTGTTTCGGTGGTCCCTGTATGGATTAAGTGTGTTCACAAATCCACAAAATATGCTTGGAATTCAGGGTTATTCAGATCCAGTTTGAGAGAAGGTGATAATGCCTTGGATCTGCACCTGCAGCAGTGTCTAATTACCCAAGAATGTGATGGAGTGATTCAGCCTGTGGTTTGAGACTGAAGGACTTTAGGACTGATTAGTAGCTATATGATAAACTCTGATAGTTTAAGAAACCAGCCCACAGTGGCTAGTTTCTTTCTTTTTAACAGTTTTAATAAATTAATGACATATAAATACAGGAAAGGTCAAGTAGTTACAAATAATATTCATCTTCACTTTGTGCTTTTAGTTATAAGGGGAACATTCTCTGCCTAAAGCAGTCTAGGGAGAAGCTGTGCAAGTTACTATAAAAATCACATGCACAGCAGAATTATTAAGAAAATTGCTGAAGATAAATGATTTTAGAAAGGACTTCTGTGTTGTATTAATCACAGGGCTATTGGTAACAGCCTATTAGGACAAAGGTCACGTTACTACATAAATTCTTTTACAGTAGAGGGCACTGTAAAACTCACGTTGGTGGAAAAAAAAAAAAGAGACTGAGCACCGTCAAGTGGTAGATGTTGTTATAGCAGTTACAATCATGTACGTAAGTTTCCATTAGTAATAATTTTGATTCTTTCCCGACCAGAAAACTACAGAAGCCACTTTTTTCCTTTAATTTACAACGCATATAACATGAACATAGAATTAGTGATGTATTGCACAAGAAATACACATACCACAATCTTAAAAGTGTAATAGAACTACAACAAAACAGGATCACCAAGAAATAAAATAATAAAACTTTAGTTACAGCAAGTCATTTGTTGCCCAGGTAAAGTATATGTTGCCTGACGCAGAAAATTGGAGAACAACATTTTGTCAAAATTAATCTTAGGTGGGACTTAAAAAAAACCCACTGTAAATTAACAATTCACACTAAGTAATTCAAGTTCTATGTATTTCACTGTACAGCCCTTTTATTGAAAAAGTTGGTGGCTCTTAAAAGAGCCTTTGGGTTAAAACTGACGATCTGAGACACCCTACTTGGAGCTGGTGTACTTGGTGACAGCCTTGGTGCCCTCGGAGACGGCGTGCTTGGCCAGCTCCCCGGGCAGCAGGAGCCGCACGGCCGTCTGGATCTCCCGCGAGGTGATGGTGGAGCGCTTGTTGTAGTGCGCCAGGCGCGAGGCCTCGCCGGCGATGCGCTCRAAGATGTCGTTGACGAAGGAGTTCATGATGCCCATGGCCTTGGACGAGATGCCCGTGTCGGGGTGCACCTGCTTCAGCACCTTGTACACGTAGATCGAGTAGCTCTCCTTGCGGCTCTTCTTGCGCTTCTTGTCGCCCTTCTTCTGCGTCTTMGTGACGGCTTTCTTGGAGCCCTTCTTGGGCGCGGGGGCGGATTTGGCCGGCTCGGGCATCGCAGCAACCGCGCGTCTCTCACTGACCACAACAAGCAACTCCCTCCCGAGCTGAAAAGCGAATTGACGAAAGGTAGCCGCGTGCCACGTATTTATAGCTCCCTTATGCAAATGAGCAGCGTTCCCTCTGCGTAGTTTCATTGGTCAGATCACAACAATACGTCATAACTCCTCTATAGCCGTTTTTTATTGGTCGAAATTCGATTCACCTTCTCATTGGCTGGCCAGGGGAGACCTACTTCTCAGCCTATCAGCGAAGGGGCGAGGTGGGAAAGCGAAGCTATAGCTGCGGAGCGCTGGCTGGTTGCTCTGTTCTGCTGCTGGTTGCTCTTAGAAGCAAGGGAGCGAGCAAGCAAAGATGTCTGGCCGCGGGAAGCAGGGCGGGAAGGCGCGCGCCAAGGCCAAGTCGCGCTCGTCGCGGGCCGGGCTGCAGTTCCCCGTGGGCCGCGTGCACCGGCTGCTGCGCAAGGGCAACTACGCGGAGCGGGTGGGCGCCGGCGCCCCGGTGTACCTGGCGGCCGTGCTGGAGTACCTGACGGCCGAGATCCTGGAGCTGGCGGGCAACGCGGCCCGCGACAACAAGAAGACGCGCATCATCCCCCGCCACCTGCAGCTGGCCATCCGCAACGACGAGGAGCTCAACAAGCTGCTGGGCAAGGTGACCATCGCGCAGGGCGGGGTGCTGCCCAACATCCAGGCCGTGCTGCTCCCCAAGAAGACYGACAGCCACAAAGCTAAAGTCAAGTGAACACAACGTAAAAGCGGCACGCTGTCTCTTCCCGCGAAGATAATCYAAAGGCTCTTTTCAGAGCCACCCACAAAATCATAAGAGAGCTTAGTTATCCGTACTATAGTTATACCATTTTATATTTATTACTCAACCCGTATTTTGTCTTATTTTCTCCATGTTTATTAACAGTATTTTTGGCTTAGTGATAGTAGCAACGCTTTCCATGTTTTGTTAACACAAAGTCGTGCCTAAAAGTCCTCGTTCTTCCTGGGATGGGGTATTTTCCGTTTAGCTCTCAAGCCAGAGAACACAGGAACAGCGTTATTTCGGTGAGAGCTCCCGTCCCTCCCCCTCCCCCCTCTTCCGCGTTTTTCTTCTCTGCGAGTGGCTGAAAGAGCACCAGAGATACGAGGCGAAGGGGGGGAAGGGGCAGCGGGCCGGGCTCTCCGCTGGCCAATCCTTGGTCAGGGCGGGCTTTTTCAATACTTAACGCTCCTTTTCTTTCTCATCGGGAACAAAAGGGASAGCTCGAGGCTATTTTCGGGTCAGTAAGGAAACCCTCCCCTCCTCCCCCAGACAAAACCATTTAAGGAGACACCTTAAGAGAAATAATACAATATATTAGACATGGCTCAGTAGTAGTGTGCCTGAGAATTGCATTACTTTTGTTACAAAATATATTCTTAAAAAAACGTACCTCCGATTTTTACCAAATCATTACTATAAAACATTGCTTCCTGGTAGTCAAACCAATTAATTCAGCAAGAAGGTGTAAAAGTCTACACTTCCCTAAAGCCGCCGCGGTATACCGTGCTCGTTAGCGTTTCTTTCGGTAATCGTAGGGGGAAAAAGACACAATTGTCCTCTGACGACTTACGAATTACTGGATCCTTGCTGCAAGTTACTGACGACCTCGGTGCCTCAGCTCCTTTAGGGAAAATGTGGGTGGCTCTTAAAAGAGCCGTTGGATAACAAAGTATGTAGATCAGGACTCTTCTGGTAAAATTTACTTCTTTTTGGGCGCCGCCTTCTTCGCCTTGGCCGCTTTGGGCTTGGCTGCCTTGGGCTTGGCAGCTTTGGGCTTCACTGCCTTCGCCTTGGCCGGGCTCTTCGCTGCCTTCTTGGGGCGGCCTGCCTTGGCCGCTTTCTTGGGGCTCTTGGCCGCTTTCTTGGCCGCGGTAGCCGCCGGCTTCTTGGCTTTCTTGGGGCTTTTCTTCACCGCCGCCGCTTTCTTGGGCTTCTTGGCGGTGCTGGCAGGTTTCTTGGCCGCCGGCTTCTTGGGCTTGGCTGCAGCCGCCCGCTTCTTGGGGGCTTTTTCTTTCACTTCTCCTGGTTTCTTGTTGAGACGAAAAGAGCCGGAAGCGCCGGTGCCCTTGGTCTGCACCAGGGTGCCCTTGCTGACGAGGCTCTTGAGCCCCAGCTTGATGCGGCTGTTATTCTTCTCCACATCGTAGCCGCCGGCGGCCAGCGCCTTCTTGAGCGCGGCGAGGGAGAGCCCCTTGCGCTCCTTGGAGGCGGACACGGCCTTGGTGATCAGCTCGGTGACGCTGGGGCCCGCGGGCTTGCGGGCTTTGGAGCCGCCCGCCGCCTTCTTCGGCTTCTTGGCGGCGGCCTTGGCACCGGGCGCGGGCGCATCGGGGGCGGCGGCGGGAGCGGTCTCGGACATCGCGGCGGCGTCCTCTGCGGAGCAGGCGAACACAATTGGGCTGGCGCGGGTCAGATGCTCGTATTTTTAGAGAGGAGCCGCGCGGTGATTGGTGCGTTGCAGAGCCCGCCCCGCTGCACGGCCGGGGAGCCCTTCGGTGTGCTCGATTTGTGTTTCTTTGGACTAACAAAAGTGTATTTTCCTCGGAATTTCTGCCACCAAATCGCCCCATTTCCCCGGTGAGGGAGGAGAAGAGCAGGTACTTGCGTTCGGGAGAGTTTCCAGCCGCAAAAACGCGGGCTGAGGTAAAGGAGAAGCGATAAATCCCGTGTGCTGCTGGTGGAGAGACCTCTGAAGAGAGAAACTTTTGTTTTTCCTTGCAAATTAAAAATTTTCTTTTGCCATAATTGTTACAGCAACGATTCTGTCTGATTCCTTAGAGGGTTTTCTTGGGGTCAAAGTTGAAATCTGCCGATTTTAAGCTATTTTGACCGTTTAAACTGATTTTGAAGAGGAGGAAGTAACACAAACTCCTCTTTCAGCTCTGAATATGGATTAAGAACCGGTTCCTTTGACCATGTGTTTTACCTCCTAAAACGCTAAAGTCTAGTGAAATAGTGTCTCGTACAACCTCCTATTGCACTTTTTATAGAGCCATAAGCAATTTCTTAATATCTGGAGATTTATGAACATATAGTTGTTTTCTTTTGTCTTCCTGGAATTTCAGCAGAAGGGAGGCAAACTTACCCTGCTACCTTGTGTTGGGTGTTTTCTTTCTTTTGTTTGTTTTCCATATGAATTTCTGTACCAATTATTAAGTAAATCAAGCTATTTGCTTTTCATGTTGCATGTCACTTTCAAGGAAACAGTAATTTGATATCTGATGTTACAAAACTGCAGCTTTGTGAAAGAAAGCAAGCTCCTAAACTTCTGGTGATATTCACTGAAATTATCTTTGTCTCTCTAGTAATTTAAGATGTGCAAGGGCTAGTGTAGCACTTTAGTAGTTATGCTCTTCCTGCCCAGAGAGTATTATCTTGTTATGTATTTTCTCTAATAGTAGGACAATTTAAAACCATATTACTATTTGGTTTTATTGTTAACACATCTCACACAGTATGTCTACACAAAGGTTTTTCTGAAGCCAACTCTGAATCCTCTTCCCACTCTAAAAACCCACCTAATTATTTCTTTTTATGCATTTTACGACCATCACTGAAATGAGGAAAAGCTTTCAGGACAAAGACTAGAGCACTTTGTGATAACCTGAGTTTTAACAAGGGGAGAGGTAGGCCATAGGTCGTTCCTAAAGAACCAGGAAGAATTCAATCAATATTGATACCTGATTGAAGATGATGTAATATGCTGAACCGAACAGAGCTCTGGAATAATATTTCATGAATCTGTACCTGATTATAAACAAGTGTATTATCCATTGCCTTTTGCAGTTATTTAAGAATCACAAAGACTACACTTCAGCCCTGCCCTCTGATTTCCCTTGATATAACCAGATATAACATATAATGTAAACACAGTATTTAAGCAGATATTAGCAGCCAAATTTTCAGATTGTATGAATAGGTAGTTTTACATAAGTGTAATCATATTTCCACCTCATTGTTTCATTTACAATGACTGTTTTGTAAATACTAAATGTGTATATAACATGAAAACATTTTAGTTTGCTGTAAAATTGTGTTTCAGTGAATATGAAACTATGAATGAATGCAATGAAGGGAAAAATTTCAACCTGCACCCTAGAAGAAAAAAATATCAGAAAAAAAGTTGCAGGAACAGTGCACCTAAGCTCTGTAATGCTTCCACAGGAAGATTATTGAGAGAAGGGCTAATCATATTGGGACTTTCAGGGTCTTGTTTGTAAAAGTCATGTAACATAAAATAAGGATACAGGAATGAAATAAATTGGAGTGTGTGTGGGTATTGAAGATATACCTCCACAAGTTATGAAAAATGAAGTAAAATAAATATATATATATTTTTAAGCCTGTATCTTCTATGTGTTTGTAAATCAATGAATGAGACTTTCCATTGACTTGACTACATAGTGAAATAAAGTAGCAACGCTGGGAGGAGATGACATTTAGCAGCTACCAAGACACTTCATAGCACATAGACAGAGGAAAAGCGTAGACTATGAGCGACGTGTCAGCGAAATGAAAACTCATGTTGCCTACTCTTGTTATTTTGAACTCAAACACGTTTACTTCAGTAACTTTCACTGGAGGAGATTTAAATACTCTAGCCCTCATTTGTGGCCTCACAGAGTGTTGATTCCCATTTATTGATGGCTGAAATTGAGATGGCTAAAATGGTCACCATCCCAGTTGTCTGCCTGGCTTTTCTCCCAGCAGTTGCTACCTTCTCCCCGTTCCTAACAAGGTTAGCTAATAATATATGTAGCAGCTTCTAATCTCCAGCAGTTACAGTCTACTATCTCAAAATGAAGTAACTTCAGAAATTTCATGACACAGAGAGAAGCTCTGATCTTCCTTTTTTAATTGCTTTGCAGCAAAGACATAAAATAACTTCCGTGACGTAGAATTGCTGCTTGGAACACGTGTTCTTCTCTACATGAAAGAAATAAATGCAGGAACAAAATTTTGGAAAGTTAAGATGCATTTGGCAATTTTAAAAAGAGTTTGCTCCGCAGTCAGAGCAGATAGTTCAGAAGGAATCGACAGATGTACTTAGGCAAAGAACAAATGTGGTGAAGGATTATATAAAAGGCAGGAATGGCAGTTTCACCTCCAGCTGAGCAAATGAGAAAAGGAAAGAATTCCATTTTAGGTACAGGATATTGTAGAAAGACTTCATGAAGAAGGTGCCACATAGAGTCTGACATGCAGTTTGGCTTTCCCAATGAGACTGGAGGGAGGTAGACTTCATAATTTCTTAAAAGAGGAGGAGAGTGATATCAGGATCTCCCGAGATACTTTTGGGGAGGGCATCACAGTAATGTCTGCTACATCAGAAAGACTTCAATCCTTCTCACCTCATGGGCACCCCAGCAGGCCACACTACATCACAAACCTGCACAAGATTGCAATCTGAACCCTGCAAGTCACCTCCCTTCAGGTAGCCAGATCTGTCCAACTTTTGCAGTTATCTATTTAGACCTCTTGGCATAAACAAGGAGACACATGAACCACAGCCAAGGGCTGGCACGGCACCCGAGAGCTATCAGACATTCCCATCTCCAGTTTAGGACCTGCCAGTACTTGTTCCTAAGAAAATGAGCTCTGGGTTATATTTAGATATGTTTGCAATAATGAGAGGTAGCATGGTAGTGGTACTTCTCAAGCAATTTTTTTAGGAGGCATTAGCATGAGAGCTAGCCATACAAATGTGGCTAATGGGCTGCTCTACCTGCTGTAGGTGAGTGCTGTGGTCAGTCATTCTTAGAGAGCTGGAGGAAGTACAGCTGATATGCCTGTGCACCACAGCCCCTGTCCTTCCTTCAAGTGACAATTTCCAGAGAGATTGATGTGAGGGCCTTTACATTATGTGCTGCATTCCCACATACATGTTCCACAGGGAAGAAGTGTAAATACTCCCTGCAACTGTGATTACACTCCTATTACAGTGTTACACCCATGCCTTACTTGCCCTCAGTGACTTCATCCTTCATCTGAGTTACAAATGTAATAACTTGTGTGATCAAACCAGCCAGCACAGTTTCACAGCTTTTAACCCTTAGCTAAGCAATTTTAAAGTGGTACCTACCAAACTACAAACTAGTTGCAGCTCAGCAAACAAGTCTCTGCCAACACAATACTAAAGTTGCTGCTGGTGCTGTTGTTGAGACTCCTAAATGTAATGAGGCCACACAAGGTTTTTTAAATCCAGTGTATGGCTGAGCATCTCTAGTGGGCAGGACAAATAGGGTAGGGCAACGGATGACTGTCCCCATAGACTCAGCTTCTTGGAATGTTACACACTCCTCCCTGTACTCTTGGTTAAGGGTTGGAGCACCTATTGTGGCCTCCCTTCATCATTGCCATGGCATGTCATTTGGCAATTGAAAACCTATAGTCCAAAACCTGGATATGTCCATAGTTAGGAGGCACTGGGAAGGATGCCCTTCCTGGGAAAGCTAAAAAAAAACAGCAAAAATGCAGGGGGCCAAAGCCCTTCCCAGAACAGCTAATGAGGAAAAAAGATGCACTTTGTTCTCTACTTTATGGGAGTTTACCAGGTTAACACATTTTTACTTTTCTCACATGCAGATCCTCATCTGTGGCAAAGAAAAGATCCTCACTGTCAGTCAGATATCAAAGAACAGAATTATTTATGTCTTAAAGTACTTTGGTCTTCTAAAACTAACCTAAGGCACTTGACAAACTGTCTTCTGGACCACCCTGGCATGCTTTGAATGTAGTCATCAACCAGTGATTGAGGACCTCAGACCCTGAGGCAAACTGTCCATGAAAGGTAAGCAACATTAACAGAAGCTCCATCAGCCATGGCTCCCCAAAGAAATCATCTCCTGAATCAACAGTGCCTCTCTTTCACCTGCATTTAATAGTGAATTCCACCAAGGAAGGGTGCCACCACACTGTCATTTCAGAGCAGCCTCTCCATCAGCACCGAAGCCTGGCTGCTTAGAGAAGTGATCAGCCCACGCAGAGCAATGCTGAGCAACCCACTCGTCCTCCCCGGCACTTCTGTGTGCTCTCTGCCCTCCACTCTTTCCTATTTCTGTGTCAGTGCTCCCTGTGAATGCTGTTAAGAGGGAGGGAGAAATGTGACTAGTTCACATGCCCCCTCCAGCCAGAGCCATGTTTGGTACCTATGGAGGTACCAAGTGCATGCACAACTCATCTGCAATCCGCCATCTCCCTGGCTGGTGGCACCCCAGGCACTGATGTGAAAGGCTTCCAGGTACATTTGGGTTGGCAGGCAACCCATTTTTTTGCCACACAGGCAGTGATGGTGGCACCCAGACACTACGTAGGCTGGACTTCTGCCATCAATGAGAGCCAAAGCACTGTGTCACACACCACGTGAAGATGCTCTCATTAAGTGATGCTGCCTTGCCGGTTTTCCTCAGAGGTGTGGGGGTGAAACAGGTACTGGCTCCAGATAAGGCTGTTTGTGCCATCTTTCTAGAGCAGGAATATTGTGAGGTAGCACTTGGGTGCCAGCAATATAAGCTGGCTGTCTTCCCATAGAAGGGAGCAAAAAGGTTTTGAGAAGTTGTTCAGTGTGTAAGGGTGCTGCAGCTTATATTTTTTACAGTACATGCCTTGCATCTGTGCAGTCCATGGCCTGGTGCCAGAACGTCACTGTCCCTGGTTAGGATGTCATCCAGACTGCGAGGGGCACTGGAAGGGCTGACTGGTGCCCTGATTTCCCCACAATATACAAATGAGGGCAGTCACTCAGCACTCCTGCTATCAGACAGTTAGGAAGTCAGGAATCTGGCTTCACGGCTCATGAGAGTATCTGTATACAGTGTGGGCACATTCAAGAAGAATATATTTCACCTATTTTGCCTGCAACCTGACTTGTATGAACCAGTCCCAGAAAGAAGAATTGAATTCTATGTTAAGTGTATTAAGTTTAAATCTTGGACTTCCTGACGTAGTTTGTTTCTGTTTTGGACACTGAAAATGCAATCAAGTTTTGGTAGATTCGTGCATGAAATGAGGGGTAGAATAACAAGTTTAACTTCTGTGTGCTGTTTGAGGTTAGTAGTTTGTAACATCTTACATTTAATTGTATGGTTAACAAGACTAGCACACAAGGCCAGCACTGAGCAGCTAGGAGCAGGGATCAGCCTGTGTCCAGCTGTACAGAGGTGGCAAGTAAAGAGAGATCATCTGGGTTTTTGGGTTTACCCAAGCTGCTATAGGAGGCACCCACAAGAATGGAAATATAATAGTCCAAATTACCCAAAGCTGTTGCGAAAAGGGTCTGCTAATCAATAAGGTAAACATTTGAGTAATTCTGATATTAATTGTCCAGATCTAATGCATGTTCATTTATATAAATACCAGCAGGGGGCAGGGAAAAGAGACAGAAAAAAGGAAAAAGAAGAGAAAAGGGGAAAAAAGGGCTTAGGCTCAACAGCTGAACCAAAACTTCAGTGGAGAGAAAGGTGTAATCTCTGCTTGTTTTATTAATTCTTTAGAAGAAAACAGGCCTTGGCATGTTGAGTACAAGGAAAGGCTTTCAAGGGGAAAGGCTTTCAAGGGTTACCGCTGTCAGCGACATCACTGGATGAGGACAGGAGTGTTTGTTTGCATTTGACACTAACAAAAAGAAAAGGTTCTTATACTTGAAAACTGTTCACTTTTAGGTTTTTCTTTTTTCACTTTACAACATGTGATTATTCTCCTAACATGGTGAATTATCTTAGCTCTGGATTGGGTTATTTTGGGGGTTTTTTTGTCACCTGGTTATGGTCTCTTCAGTCAGGAGACACTAGCTCATGCTCTATTGGGCAAATATCAGGGACATACAAGCCATAATTCTGGGAGAGGACAGAGGAAGAATACAGAGTGTAGTAGTAAAACTTGTTTCTGCACTTAAGAGTATCAGTAGGGATACAGAGTTGGGAGAAATGAATGACCAATAGGAGATTGTGCTGCCCTTTGAATTGCATTCTGGACAGACACTGATGATCATAGCACTGGAAGAGCTGAGTAATTCACAGGAAACTTCCATCTGGACCAATAACCCATCTGTGACAGAGGCCAGCAAAAGAAGAGTGTAAGAACAATAACTGATATCTCATCAAAATAATGCCTTAAGTCCTAGTGATTTGCAGGCCGGGGACTCACCGAGTCAGGGGGGATGTCTTTGAATTGGAGAGCTTTGAACGATTTTTTCTCCTCTGTGTTTATTGATTGCTTTCTCTGGATATAGCAGCTCTCATTTTTCATGCTTTAGGACGTGACTTTAGCATGACGAATTATAAAAGACTGAGGAACAGGTACACTGGGAATGGGAGATGGACAAATGGGTGATGGACATGTATACTACATGGTGTGTATCCCTTTTATAGAGAAGAATCTCACTGATATACAGTTAAGTGTCCTCAGCACGTGTGCGTGTCTTGCAAAATGGTGCTGGAAAACATGCTTCCTATGGTATAGATGAGGTGGGACGAAGTGGCAACCAGCATAGAGAGTGAACTGAACCCCCTTTCTTGTAGTGAAAGAAAGGTGAAGAGAATATATTTGAAGCACAGGGAATGACAAGTCATTTGAAAGAACAGAGAAAAATAAATCAGGAGTCTTCAGAGCCAGGCAGAGACATTCCTATATAAAATATCAGAGCTGAAAGATACTGAGAAAGAATTACCTCACCATTATATTTTTAGATCCCATCACTCACACAGACCTTCCCTCCTGGAGTCACTGTGACTGAGGCAGGACCAAATGCCAATGTCAGCAAGACAAAGGGTTGTCAGAGTTCACAAAGCTCTCCCTGAGCCCTTCATCTTGAAAGGATCTCCTCTGTCTCTGTGTGGATAATGTGTGTATTCAGCCATGAGCACGGGTAAACTCTGCATATTAGAATTACGCTAATCTCATAGTCCCAGTGGGCCCTGAGCAACGAAAAGGAGGACTGCAGAAGGATAGCCAGCAGAAATGAGGTATGTATCTGACAGTCATGATGACTGATGTTCAGAGTCATGAAATCATACCAAAATAACAAAGAGAAATTTTGTTGCTGGCAACATACATTGGTGAAAGGAAAACATGTTACGTGAAACAAAGAGTATCTATCCACTCAGAATGATGTCAGGCCGTTGAAAACATGGAGGTAAACATGCACATAGCTGATATAGCCATTTTCTTTGTGCGTCTGACATGCATGACTAATTTTCGTCCAGTTAGTAGCAGTGATCTAAATGGAAATATAATGCTTTTTGAATGTGACCAGGAAGTCTGTGACTTAATATGAAGCAAGGCTGCAGACACAGGATAGAAAATAAAGGGCCTTCTCCAGTTCTATGCTGAAAAAGTCCTTTATGGATAGGCCAGTGATGCTATAGTCTGAGAGTCAGGCGTAGCCACCTTCTAGAAAAACATGCACACTTCTTTCTGGTCTGAGGTGAAGGCATAGACATGATTTTCCTGATGCTTCACAGCATAAGTCAAATACTAGCATAAGGCCACAGAGATGACCTGTCAGTTCTTACATTTAGCAGCTCGTCCTCAATACTACCATTGTGTCCTTGCGATGTGACCTCAGAAATATTGAGACATGGTCAGCATGACCTTAAAAACGGTCCGCGGGGACTGTAAGGCGCCCGGCTCCCCGTGTAGGGGCGCGCTCGGTCCAACAGAGATGGAAGGTCTGAGCGCCGCCGGCCCCCCCGGAGTGTAAGATGCCGGGAAACGCGGCGCTTCAGGGGCGCCGGGACTGGGGTAAGGCGAGCGAGGCGCAGGCGGGGACCGGCGCGGCGCCCGAGAGCAGCGAGGGGCGAAGGCCCCGCCTCGCCGTGCCCGCAGAGGCCCAGGCCCCGCCCGCGCCCGCCGTGCCCGCCCCTGCTCCCAATCAGGTCGGCTCCCACCACATAAAGGCCGCCGCGAGACCGACTGCGGCTCACAGATCAGAGCAGGCGGAAAAAGCGCTACCATGTCTGGCAGAGGCAAGGGCGGGAAGGGGCTCGGCAAGGGGGGCGCCAAGCGCCACCGCAAGGTGCTGCGCGACAACATCCAGGGCATCACCAAGCCGGCYATCCGCCGCCTGGCTCGGCGCGGCGGCGTGAAGCGCATCTCGGGGCTGATCTATGAGGAGACGCGCGGGGTGCTGAAAGTGTTTCTGGAGAACGTGATCCGCGACGCCGTTACCTATACCGAGCACGCYAAGAGGAAGACGGTGACGGCTATGGACGTGGTTTACGCTCTCAAGCGCCAGGGACGCACCCTCTACGGCTTCGGCGGCTAAAGCTCTCCGCTCCCGGACCGTCTCGAGAACCCAAAGGCTCTTTTAAGAGCCACCCACTTTATCTTTCAGAAGAGCTGTGTCGCGTTGTTCGATTTCATTGCAGTTCTTGCCGTATTTTTTTGCTGTTCTTTCTTCTGTGCCTGTGCTCTCCCTATTCCTCTCCCCTACCCTTTTTCTTGCCGAGCTGCAGCCCGACTGGCTTAGCATTGCTGTTCGGCTCCGGGTTCCCCTCTAGCGCCCTGCTTGCTGCTGCGTCATTCGCCGTCCCAGCTCTTCTGCCTCCTCCCTCCCCGGCACCCGCTTTCGGAAGAGCTTGCTAGGGTGCTCCGCCCTGCAAGGCGAGCGCTGTGCCAGTTCGCGACTCTTCCCGAGGCATTTACCGATGCTAGGAAGTCCTGGAAACTGCCGGGGCCTGAAGGGCGAGCCTAGCGCCTCTCATCAGCAGCTTTGTTTGGAAAAAACACGGGCCAAGGGAACGGTGCCCCTGCCCGCACAAAATAAAAAGAAGGAAAAAGGCAAAACCCGGCTCTGTCTCGCCAAGTTCTCTGCTACAGGGCGGCGGGTCCTTCGCTTCTTCCTGACCGCTCGTACCCGAAGGGGGGAAACTGCAGGGACTACACCGGGGTTCTCCTCAGCCGGCGGGGCGTGCAAGGGGCCTCCGCGCTCTTGCGCGGGGGGGGTGCGAGGCTGGCGGCCTCTGTAGCCGGGCCCCGTCTCCGGCGGCGAGCGGGTTAAGCGCTCTCGCTCTTTCGAAAAGCCCGCGCGGGCGACGATTGGCTCCGGGCGATTCCGCGCTCGGCAGAGCCCGCGCTCCACTCCCCTGGCGCTCGCCTCAGCACAGCGCCACCCCCCCGCCGGGCACTGCCCGGCTGGAACTAGCACAACGCACTGCCCGCCCGCTGGCCGGGGCGGAGGTGTGGGGCGCAGGAGGAAAAAAACGCAGGCTTCCCGGCCGCGCCTGAGCTCTCCGGCAGAGTAACTGGGCCGGGGCGGCCACAGACGGGAGACCCTCCTCCGGCAATGAGCCAGCCCTCCYGTGAGAAACGCGCGCACACCCGTTCCCCTGCCGCCCGCTCAGCAGCATCTCAAGCTCCTTCTCGAGACCGTGGGTGGCTCTGAAAAGAGCCTTTGGGTTTCGCTTCTACGCTCGGGACGCTTGTCCGGGCTCGCTTTACTTGCTCTTGGCTTTATGGCTCTCCGTCTTCTTGGGCAGCAGCACGGCCTGGATGTTGGGCAGCACCCCGCCCTGCGCGATGGTCACCTTGCCCAGCAGCTTGTTGAGCTCCTCGTCGTTGCGGATGGCCAGCTGCAGGTGGCGGGGGATGATGCGCGTCTTCTTGTTGTCGCGGGCCGCGTTGCCCGCCAGCTCCAGGATCTCGGCCGTCAGGTACTCCAGCACGGCCGCCAGGTACACCGGGGCGCCGGCGCCCACCCGCTCCGCGTAGTTGCCCTTGCGCAGCAGCCGGTGCACGCGGCCCACGGGGAACTGCAGCCCGGCCCGCGACGAGCGCGACTTGGCCTTGGCGCGCGCCTTCCCGCCCTGCTTCCCGCGGCCCGACATTCTCCGTCGGTCGGTCGCTCCTAAACTACCGCCGCCACGGGACGAACGGCAGGTAAATTACCAGCGCCCTGAGGCCCGCCCTTATATCCCTTCCCTTTGCGCGGCCGGCGGCTCCTGATAGGCCGAGGCGCCTCCCGGGGAACGCGCAGCCAATGGCGGAGCGAATCTCGTCCTGACCAATAGCCAGGGGCGCACCTCTGAAAGGCCTCCGTCCGCGCGCTCGAGGCGGCTAATGACGAGGCGGGAGGGGCGGGCTTCAGAGGACGGCTCCGCCCACACGGAACGTTCACTCCCGCCGCCGCAGCCCGGACCCGCGGGGGCCGCGCCGCCCCGTATTTGCCTGTATTTTCTCTTTTCCTATTGTTTTAAAGCAGCCGGGTCGGCAAAGCGCGGCTTCGGGGGCGGAGTTGAGGAGGTAGAAAGGTAGAGAGAGACAGTGTGGCTGTGTCAGAGGGATTAAAGGGGGGGTTATCGGGAGGGGGGAAAGGCGGTACACCTCCCCCCGTTGTTTCACGCTGGGCCTTTTCCCCGCGGGAAGATTTCCCCCCTTTCCAACACCGGGTCACCCCAAAACTTTACGGCCCTCCAAAACTGTACACGCTTCCTTGCATCGGAAAACCGCCACATCTCCCTCCCTTCTGTCCCACCAACCCCCAACTGCACGGAGGGGAACACTGGTTGAACACTTAGTAAACATGATGTGTTCCTGTAGTATTAATAGGGACTAAATGGGGTGGATTTTTTTCATTCTTTGATTAAACTTATCTTTTCTAACATCTCGTTTTTCATTATTCTTTCCAATATATTTATTTTTCAAGTGCCGTCTTTTTTTCCCTCTGTTCCTTTTTTACATTCTCTATGTTTCTGTAATATTTCACCGTATTTAAAAAAAAATATCCTATATCTATCAGGGAAATTTTATCTTTGTTAACTTTGTGCGGAAATATCCATACCAAAAAAAAAAAAACAAAAAGAGGAAACTTTCACAGTGAAAGGAAAAAAAAAACCTTTTTAAAAAGGAAGTCTTAATTATTAACTCACACAATGTGAAAAATTTTTAAAATCAATACTATATGAAGCTTTTCCGGGAATTGAAAAAGTGTACAGTGATAAAAGAATGGATTTTTTAGGCGGCACACAGTATACAGCAAGTACAAAGATGCAAAAGTGTAGGCTGTACCTACCAGTGGCGGGATTTTTAAACTTTGAATACACCAATGAGGCTCAGCATGTGCCTGTCCGCCTATCAGAGAGGGGACTAGTGCTATATATACTCCGCGCGTACATACAGGATGTCAGTGCTTGTAGTCATCCCTGCTTTAGTCGTTCGCCTAAGAACGATGGCGCGCACGAAGCAGACGGCGCGTAAGTCGACGGGCGGGAAGGCGCCCCGCAAGCAGCTGGCCACCAAGGCGGCCCGCAAGAGCGCGCCGGCCACGGGCGGCGTGAAGAAGCCGCACCGCTACCGGCCCGGCACGGTGGCGCTGCGCGAGATCCGGCGCTACCAGAAGTCGACGGAGCTGCTGATCCGCAAGCTGCCCTTCCAGCGCCTGGTGCGCGAGATCGCGCAGGACTTCAAGACCGACCTGCGCTTCCAGAGCTCGGCCGTGATGGCGCTGCAGGAGGCGAGCGAGGCCTACCTGGTGGGGCTCTTCGAGGACACCAACCTCTGCGCCATCCACGCCAAGCGCGTCACCATCATGCCCAAGGACATCCAGCTGGCCCGCCGCATCCGCGGCGAACGTGCATAAACCGGTTCAGAACATCAACATGTATTTTGAGAAAATATTTTAACCAACACAAAGGCTCTTTTAAGAGCCACTCCATACACAATAAAAAGAGCTGTAACACTACGATAAAAATATTTTTTTTACTAACTATAGTACTTTAGATAACTTTCCTAAAATTTAATTTACTGAAACATTCAGATTGCTTAATGATGCAACAGCAGTAACTGAAGTTTTAGATGTAATTACTCAGTGTGTGCAGGGGCCGTGTTCAACCAGTGTTCCCCTCCGTGCAGTTGGGGGTTGGTGGGACAGAAGGGAGGGAGATGTGGCGGTTTTCCGATGCAAGGAAGCGTGTACAG